>QLTV01004098.1:1035644-1045942 GCA_003457575.1 Thermophis baileyi
GTAAGAGAGCGCTTCACACCAGACATCCAAAGAATATTGCTACACTGAAACAGTTTTGTGAAGAGGAGTGGTCCAAAATTACTCCAGATCGTTGTGCAGCTCTGATCTGCAACTACAGGAAACGTTTCGTTGAGGTTATTGCTGCCAAAGGAGGGTCAACCAGTTATTAAGCCCAAAGGTTCACATACTTTTTCTTCCCTGCACTGTGAATGTTTACATGTTATGTTCAATTAAACCATGGCAACATCTAATGTTTGTGTAGTATTATTTTAAGCAGACTGTGTTTTTCTATTGTTGTGACTTAGATGACGTTCAGAGCACATTTTATGACCAATTCACGCAAAACTCCACATAATCCCAAGGGGTTCACATACTTTTTCTTGCAACTGTATGTAGCATTCTCTCACTGTCACATTTTTGCCTTCTTGAATACAGAGATTTTTCTCTCAATGTTTTCATTGAAAGGTGATTTTACAAAATGAAGAACTGAAGGAAAAAAGTTTTATTTTCAGTTGCAAGAGAGTTTATACCTCACATTTTATAAGCAGTGATCTTTATTTTCATTTTGAGTGACTGTGTTCGTTGTCCCACAGATGTGGTCATGAAGAATGTGGAAAGCGCTTTTCTTCACCCAGCCATTTAAAACGTCATGAGAAAATTCACCAAGGTAATTAATTATTCCTTTTGTTTCAATAATGCTAAAAGAGTAAGAATTGGGGTCATGTAGTTATTTTAACCATGATTACTTGAATAAGCTACACTAAAGGAATTCACACAAGAGCCAGAAACAAATGGAACATATTATATAAATTATTAGACAGTTGAGGTGCAATGCAAATAGAAAGTATAGTCATGAAAGTCAGCTGCGTCATTTTGGGCCACTCATCCTCTCAGCCCAAACCAGTTCCAGGGTGGTGGTTGTGGGGAAAGTAGGAATACTTGTTTGATAAGTTCACCGCCTTGAATTATTTGTAAAAATAATAAATACAAATAAAATAAAATAAAAATATGCATTTATTTTTTTGAAGCCAGTTAACATCAGTTTTTCTTATAGGTTATGCATGCAAAAAAGAGAGCTGTTTGTTTGTTGGAAAAACCTGGTCAGAATACCTGAAACACATGAGACTCAGTCATGTGGGTAAGTATTAAAGTTGCTGTAGAGTTACTTTGATAATTGAGGCAGCATACATTAATTGATAAACACATCTTAAAAGTTATGCAGTTATTCTGTTACTTAAAAAGAAGCTAATTCATGTTAGAGCGCCATTGACTAGTTCTTCAGCTACAGGTAAAGCTGGACTTATGACCAAAATTTATGTTGCTAAGCAAGATAGTTAAGTGAGTTTTGCCTCATTTTGCAACCTTTCTTGCCAGAGTTGTGAAATGAATCACTGAAGATGTTTAAAAAAAACCCTGAAGATGTTAAATTAGTAATATGGTTTTTAAGTGAATCTGGCTTCCCCATTGACTTTGCTTGTCAGAAGGTCGCAAAAGGTGATCACATGACCCTGGGACATGCAACCATGATAAATACATGCCAGTTGCCAAGCATCCAAATTTTGATCACACGGCCATGAAGGTGCTGCATGGGTTGTAAGTGTGAAAAACGGTCAAAAGTCACTTTTTTCAGTGCCGTTGTAATTTCAAATGGTCACTAAATGAATGGCTGTAAGTCAACAACTACCTGTACTCTATTTCCACCTTCATGAATAAAAAAACATTTTTATAAATGGAATACACCAACCTTTGATTCACAGATAGATTCTCCTCATGCGTATTAAGTGGGATGAATATGTAGATATAATATGGTACATGTGCAAGTATAAGAAATGTTCATAGGATCACACAGAAAGTTCACTGAGTCCACTGTCCTGTTTTCCAGCTGTGACTGACTAGATATGTTTGAAAAGTCCACAAGAAGCATGTGATGTAATCAGACTCATCTGTTTCTATGGATTGGTATTCAGAAATGTGCCTGATCCTCAAGTAATATATAAACATCGTAGCTATAGTCCGATTCAGATGCTCTATAAATGTTTTGATTTGCTCTTAAATTTGAAGTGTCTTGTAATTTGTACATGTAATATTTGTTCTTTAGAATTGGGCAACTAATAAATTCAAATAAAATAACCACTTAAACCAGGTATGTCCAACCTTTTGGCTTGCCACTTGGACCGCACATAAAATATATAATATAGTTAATGTATATGAATGCACATAATATTAAAAGTTTACGATCTTGTGGGGCTGCATTACCAGCTGTCCAGGGCCAATGTGGCCTGTTTGGATGCTGGTTGGACATGCCTGACTTAAATAGAACTCTCTTCTCCTGAAATTGCACTGCATCTATGCAATCCAGGTTTTAAAAAAAAAGTTGCTTAAAGAGCATCTCTCATACTTCAAAATATCTTTCCTTTCTGAACCTGAAATGCTGCACAACTATTTTTTAATATGGTGGTCAAGGTAATTTAATGATAGTAATATTGTTCTTTGGGAAGATATTTGAAGAATTATGCTTAGGAATTGTTAATAGAAGCTCTGCTTCTGCCTCTTGTTTTTCCTTTTCCACTAGAACCAATTACCTGTGAAGTGTGTTCCAAAACATTGACTCGCAAAGATTATCTGAAATGTCATATGAAAACTCATGCTGTTGACAGAGAAGTTTTTAAATGTCCAAAGGAGGGCTGCAAAAGAACATACACAACAGTGTTCAACCTTCAAAGTCATATTCACTCATTTCATGAGGCAAAAAAACCTTTTGTGTGTGACCACCCTGGCTGCGGGAAGATTTTTGCAATGAAAGTAGGCATTTTAAATACTATTATTTGATAAATATTGTTCATCTTCTATTTCAGGTCATAAAAATTAATTTTTGTTCTTTACAGCAAAGCCTCATAAGGCACATGGTACTACATGATCCTGATAAGAAAAAGTCGGACAGAAAGGTAAGTCACATTCTTGAATTTTCCCCTAGTAGGAGCTTAAAAAAATGGAACAAATATATAATTTTGAACATGAAACGCACTGCATTCCAGAAGTTCTCCTGAATTTCTCTGAATAAGTAATGGTTTGGTCAACACGAAAATCCAGAACATTTTTGTACTTCTGGGTTCGGCTAAAAGTATCTTGTTCTCAGTCTGAACAATGCTTACAGAGATCCTGAAGTAATTTTATGTGGTAAGTAGGGCAAGGCTTCAGCCATTGTGCCCTCTCTCCCTTTTTCCCAATATGGTATGTCCTAATAGCCCAAATACTTCCATGATCTTCCTAGCTTCTCCTCTCTTCCTTCACCAATGTCTTTGGCTTCTTCCCATCATTATTTCTCCAAAATATTTCTGCATGAAACACCTGTGTTTCAATCCACATCTGGAATAATTCAACTTTGTTCCAGACCCAATGTATTAGTTCTGATTGGACCAATCTATCTGAAATTATCTGCTCTGATGCAAATCTTTTGCAACTGTATAATAAATAATAAGATTCTCTAGGGAATGGATATACAGGCAATCATTATTCGTGGTAGTCATGTTCTCTAAAATTGCCCTGACTACTGAATTTAGTGAATGCTAAAACCTCAGCTAGGAGGTGCGTGTTGGGTGATTCCAATGTTTTGACACTCTGCATGTCCGAACATAAGTGGAAGAACGCCATGCATTGGTTTTGTGTTACAAAAGCATTTTTCCAAACAAGTGAATTTACATATGCAGAATCTGCAAATAAAGAGAATTGCCTGTGTATAAAACTTCAGTAGAATTCATGCAAAGTGGTTCCGTTTAATCACGATGATTCAAATCATCCAAAAAAAGAAAAGAAAAAAAAGACTGGTCTCATTTAAGCTTTCGTGAAGATTTTCTTATGCAGTCTTGCCCTTTCAATTGTTGATAAGTAGATGATTACTGTCTGCTATTGACAAGGGGGGTTGTGTAGGGGGGGAGGTTAAGGGGCAAAATGGGAGTTTTAAGCATTGCAGAGGCTTAAAGTATTCGACCCGTTTTCCAATGGGGAAAATAGGGCTGCGTTTGCAAGGTTTTCAGTGTTTTTAGGAATACATTAGGTACTTAAATCCTCTGTAAGATTTAAGGGTCCCATCTTGTTTTCACCTACGCCAAGAAAAACACTAAGGTTCCTTTAACGCTGCTGTGATATTCTAAAACCCAGTTGACCAGACTGCTAATAACAGACAGTTTTATTGTTAACTGTTCTGAGTTTTTAATGACAAAAAAGGGATATTCCATTACAGTTCTTTCTTTTGGATCTTGCTTCCTAAGAAACCACAGCAAAAGCGGAGCCTGGCCTCTCACCTCAGCGGATATATCCCTCCAAAAGTACAGCAAAGAAAATTATCTTCAATGGAAGAATCTCTGCCTGCATCTGCAGCAGGTTGCTGATGGCTGAAATGCCATTCCTTGAACAACAGTTTTAGATGTGCCTAACAGTCATCATGAGACATGCTCACAAGAAGTGGCTTTGAGAGGGGGGTCATTGCCAAGTTTATAGAATTGGTACAGAAGGCTGAAGGTCAGTGCACCAAAATCACTTGTCGTATTCTTTTTCCATTCCATTTTTAGGAGAAAAAACAATCACTGCTTGGTTATATCCAAGTCCGTAACGTTGCTTCCATTCTCCTTCTGAATATCTTTATTTTTCTCCACAAGATTTAATTTCTGGATCTCTCTCTTTGATAAATGTCTCAAGATACAGGTACTCCTTCCTTCTGCAGCAATAGAGGGCATGGAGTGATACGTGGCTTTCTCACGCATTGTGTCCAAAATCTTATCAAAAAATGTTAACTGAAAATAAGATGAATTGGCTTAATGAACAGTTTGAGTATTTTTTGCATCAGTTAAGGAATGTTTTTAAATACAACCAGTCATTTTATTTTATAAAAATAAAATAACCTAACAGAGCCTGAAACTGGCAAACTAAAATTCAAACAGTTTAAACACTGGCTTGCAGATCTTCATGAGCATGAATCAAAGTTATATTCCTCTCTTTCTGAAAATTTACAGCTGTTACTGCACTCTGTGGAGCTCACTGCATCTTCCAATTCCTAAGTCAAGAACCGAGGAGTATTGATTTCAAGCTAATATATACTCTCTCTGGTTTTAATGATGCTTCCTTCAAGGAATGTTGTAATTCCAATTGCATAGCAATAAGTGAGACAGGATATTATTTCACTGACAAGTGTAACAGGCAGTACAAACACAAGAAGTCAGCTTTTACTGTCTTGACCCAGATGAAACCACTTCCTGGCAATCTTTCCCTTCAGATTGAGAACCTAAAGCCCACTTTGGTGATGCTGAATTACAAGCAGCCCAGCCTCCATTGCAATAGTGAAATGGGAAGTGGAACATTAAATTGGCCTTTTCCATTTGTCATGAAACAGTGATTTTAGAAACCAACTTACAATACTATGATCTCTTGGCAGAGATCATACCTCAAAATGTTTCAATAAGCTTACCATCTTTTCTGGTCCATCCGAAATAGTTTTTTGATGCAGCATAATTTTCACATGGTATTTCTTGTCAATCCATTCCTGAATTTGTTTTACTTTTGTACTGAAATCATGTTGCTCTGTAACTGTGGACATTTTAATAATCTTTTGTTGAACGGGCCCTGTTAAAATAAGATCATGAGTCAAACCAATTCCTTTCAGTTTGTTAAAAGGATGTAGTTCACCTCAGTTAAAAAGTAAAAACAAGCACACCCACCCACACCAATCTTGTCCCATTTGATGAGGACATGTCCATGTCCTATGTGGAAATCAAAAATGAAATATGGCCCTACCGACAAAACTCTGCCCACCCCTGGCTTAATGTATTATGTGAGCCAAGCTACCATGTCTTAATTAGCCATAGCTTATAACAAACTGGGACTTAGCATAACATCTGAATTGCCAGTATCTTTCACAGAAGCCATGCATACCTGCTTTGGGGCTAGCTTTCTCATCTCTAATTTTGAGACGCTCTTCATAAATTTGTTTTCCTGTCATTAGTCCATATTTGGGTGGATCTGTTTTTTCAGACAGCAGGACAAGAGTCATCCCTCTTTCATCCATGATACGAAGTACATTTGCCCTATGCATTTCTCCCATGTCTTCGCCATTCTCATCAATTAGTTGTATCCTGTTGTATGGGATTTTCCTCCCAACACTTTCAAATGTTTCTCTGGCATTTTTCTTTTTTCTTTTCTCTTCAGTGACTTTTGTACAGAATGCTCGATTGCTAGAGCCTTTTTTATCATGTACTGTTTTTAGCCAAATCTGAGCTATTGCTGTGTTTTTCTCTGGTTGCATCCTGAAGCTGGCAATATACCGAGTTATGGAATTCACTTCTTTCCTTCCAGCCAGATCCAGTAATTTCTTCAGGTATAATGACATCATTCTAGGATGGGGGCAGAAAAATAAACATATAACCATGCAATCAAAATTTATTATTTTTAGGTTCATTGTCAAGTTACCATTTTAATTTAGAAATATCATGTAAAGTTATATTGTTTAAAATTTAATTTTAAAAGTTTCAAACTTTTAAAAACGTTTTAAAGACACCTTGACAAAGAAAATATTAAACTGCTAAATGCTGAAAAACAATCTGTGATTAGTTCATTTTTATTGAATAGAAAAAACTGCAGAGATTTTTTTAAAGTTGTGTGAATGTGCTATTTGTTCAATAAAGTGAACCCATACCCAAAATATTAACAATGCAACAGATATAAGTATTTTATACACATATTATTTCTTATAACTCATATGACAATAAGGCTATCTATGTACTGACATTTTAAATTTAAACAGCATGTTAAGCTATGGTTGCTTAATACTGGATTATTGAATAAACTGTTAATCTAATTCTTAAGTTTAGAAGCCATGGCTTAATAAATGAGATTTAAAAATGAGGAAATGAAATTTAAGCTTCGTGTGATCTAGCTCAGGGTCCCCAAACCCTGGGCTGTAAACCGTTCAGAAACGGGCCAATAGTGGCTGTATCCAAAAAGTACAGCCTTGTAAGAAATGTACATTATGTAAGTTTTTTGCATATATCATCTGTGAGGTCACAGCAGTCTTTGTTTAACCCAGCGGTTCTCAACCTGTGGGTCGCGACCCCTTTGGGGGTCGACCGACCTTTTCACAGGGGTCGCCGTGCGCGCTAGCCTGCCATCTTGGTGCCACCGTCAGCAGGGGTGAAATGCTCCCAATTCGGCCGTGCCTGCGGGTCGCCGGACAGCCAGTAGCAACGGAAGCGGGAGACTTCGCCCGCCCGGACGCCGCCATTTGGGTTATATTACCCTCTGCGCATGCGCAGAACACTTCGCGCATGCGCAGAGGGTACTTTGCAGGGCCGCGGCGACCAGAGAACCGGTTCAGGGGCATGGACAGCTGGCCATCGCTGCCGGTTCGGCGAGCGGGTGAAAATTTCCGCCACCATTACGGGAGACCCGGTCTGGGTCATGGCGTCGGGGTGGGGGTCACGGGGGGGTCACGGCATTAGGAAGGTTGAGAACCACTGGTTTAACCAGATGTCCTCCAATACGTCGAATTACAACTCCTATAATTTCTTTAAGATACGTTTAAAGGAATACTACTGTAGGAAATTTCTGTTCAACACAACACCTCAGTGAGGTATTTTCTTTTCAAAACCCATTTTCAGTAATGGTTAGAGCAGGCCATAGAACATGCTAAAAACAATTCACAGACTTTTGAGGAAGAGGCAAAACTCTAGTGATAGAAAATTGCCTGGATTAGAATAAACTTTTAAAAAGCTTTATTGGTTTTATTCTGTCATAGAACTCCTTGCAGAATCCTTGGGATGCTGGATGCATGACCTAGAGCAGTGATGGCGAACCTTTTTTTGCTCGGGTGCCAAAAGTGCGCGTGCATGCATGCCCAAACTGAAAGGTATGCATGCGCGCACAAACGCACACACATGCTGACATGTGCACACATGTGCAGATATGTGTATGCGCATGTGCAGACATGCGCGTGTGCATGCGTGGACATGCGGACATGCGCAGCAGAGACTCAAAGACCAACTCGTGCCATAGGTTCGCCATCACTGACCTAGAGTCATTTTTATTCTTAAATTTAAACTACAAGAGAGCAGCAATCCCTGTATTTTATCATCTCATTAGTATTGGGGCAGTGGCTTCCAAATTTACGTTCTCCACAAGTGAAGCAGTGACAAAAGAATCCCTGAGGATAAAGGTATTCACAATACCACCTTAATGCAAAAAAATTTCTAAGTGCACTACGGGATTGGAAAGCTTTCGAAACACGCTGGCAAACAAAAAGGGACAGGCAACATAGTTCATGCAGCAGAAAATGTGGATTTAGTAGACACAAGCTGCAGGCCTGCAAGTGGCTAGTTGTTTTTGAGGAACCTGGGATGAGATTCCTCCAACCCAAAACTACGGTTTTTAGGTGCGGTCATAGCTACTGCACCTTGCGCTTCGATCATGAACGATCCCGGCGGAAAAATCCATTCTCTCTCTGCAGAAGATCCCCCGTTCAAGCCTTAGCTTGCCTGGGAAGGGCTAAAGCAAGCCATTTGTCAAGCCAGAGGACTGTGAGCTGCTCACGGAGAGGTTTACGGCAGTGTTTTTCCTCAACCATGCCAACTTTACAAGATATGTGGACTTCAGCTCTTAGACATCCACCCTCTTTTTTTTTAATTTGTTTATATATATATATATAAAGAAAGAAACAGACATTCTGCGAACTCCGGAACTAAAATAATTAAAATTTTACTAAGCTTTCGTCAGCCAGCTGCTGACATCGTCAGAGTATTAAACTACCATTACAGAGATCTCTGCCTTTATATGCCATTAATCAATTTGGCCATTGCACGTGTGATAGGTCCTTCCAGCCGCCTCCCACCTGTAATTAGCTGGGCTGTTTTTGCTGTTGTCATGCTGGTTGATGGAGGCTTGGCTCCCACTGCTTCCCCCCTCCCAGTCTGCCCATCTGTGGGGGATGATGTTAGTCTGTCAAACATTGCAACTTGCTGTCTTGTTCGTGACATTGTAATCGGCCCGGTATGTTCCTCATTAATACTATCTATTAAGGACTGGCCATGCCTTCTCAGGCTGAGTCTGCATGTTCAGGGATGGGGGGAGGGTGCCATTGGTCCCTGCTCCCTGATGGGAAGCCGTCCTTACTCATCCTGCAGGGTCTTTCCTGGTGGCTCAATGCCTGGTAGGCCGGTGGTAGTTAAATATGCCTGTTGATGGAATTGTTATTGGTAAACCAGGCTTCTTTTAATAAGCGTCCTCCTTTAGTCCCATCATGTGCAATGACCTCAGCTTCTTGAAAATTGAATGTGTGGTTGTGCTCCTTCATGTGCATCCAGATCTGGGAGCGCTCTTCCTTACGTCGGACAGCCAGTTCATGTTCGTGTACTCTGGTCCTTAGCCGCTTGGCCGTTTCACCTACATAATTACATGCACAATTGGTACAGTTGACGCGATAGACTATCGAAGATGCCTCCTCCTTAGGTAATATTTCCTTTGGGCGCATCACTCTCTTTCTCAGTGTTTGGTCTGGCTTATGCGCCACTTTGACGCCATGTGCCAAGAGGATACGTGCGGCAGTTTCGGATACCCCCTGTACATATGGGAGCACCCTCCATGTAGCAGTTCCACTGGCACCTTCAATAGGCTGTCGGACCCTAGGTGTAGTGCACCTTCGGATAAAGTCCATTGAGTATCCGTTAAGCTTGCAGACCTGATGAAGATATGTCTTCATATCTTCTGGGGAGGCCAAGCGGCTAAGGACCAGAGTACACGAACATGAGAAGAGCCGAGGTGGCGCAGTGGTTAGAGTGCAGTACTGCAGGCTACTTCAGCTGACTGTTCAGCAGTTCAGCGGTTCAAATCTCACCGGCTCAAGGTTGACTCAGCCTTCCATCCTTCCAAGGTGGGTAAAATGAGGACCCAGATTGTTGGGGGCAATATGCTGACTCTGTGAACCGCTTAGAGAGTGCTGTAAAGCACTGTAAAGCGGTATATAAGTCTAAGTGCTATTGCTATTGCTATGAACTGGCTGTCCGACGTAAGGAAGAGCGCTCCCAGATCTGGATGCACATGAAGGAGCACAACCACACATTCAATTTTCAAGAAGCTGAGGTCATTGCCCATGATGGGACTAAAGGAGGACGCCTATTAAAAGAAGCCTGGTTCTCCAATAACAATTCCATCAACAGGCATATCTAACTACCACCGGCCTACCAGGTGTTGAGACACCAGGAAAGGCCCTGCAGGATGAGTAAGGACGGCTTCTCATCAGGGAGCAGAGACCAATGGCA
>QLTV01004098.1:1046523-1076195 GCA_003457575.1 Thermophis baileyi
GATATACCCAATTCCTGCTACCATTTTTTTTAATAAAATTTTTTATTTTTGTTTCCATATAGACATTCACATTTTTATCAGTTCATTTCTCTTTTACATCTTTTATACATTCATTAGATATTTTATACATATTTCTTATACTTATCTTATTACATTATTTAATTCAGGGTTGTTTTTTTTTCCATCCCCTTTTCTTTTTACAGCCCCTCCTTCCCTTTCTCCCCTCTCCCTTCTTCTCCTCCTGAACTACTTCCCTTCCCTCTCTCCACTCCTCTTCTCTACTTCCCCTCCTCCTCTCTCTCCTCCTCTCCACCCCTCTTCCCTCCTCTTCTTACTAACCTTCCTCTCACTCCCCTCCTTCTTTCTTCTATGCTGTACTTTCTCCATTCTGGGATGAACTTCCAGCAACCCTGGGTTCCTTTGTATAATCTTACTTTATTTGCTATTTTATCCCTTTAACAAACTTTTAACTCAATTTTTTAACTTTATGTGTTTGTCATTCAATACATTTTGCCCTCTTTAAAGACTGAGAAGCTGGGTTAGGGTGCAAGTGAGCAAACGCAGGCACGAAGGTCAGTTGGGCCGTTACGCGAAGACGGCCAGAGTGTGTATCCCAAGCCAAGGCGACCCAGGACGGCCGTTTCCTAACCGCTTTCATAGAAATAACTCCATTTGGGGCTTCTTTAAACAGAAAAGGAAAAAAACACTGCAAATGCAGCTGCCAATCTCAGGAACGGCCTTTTAGGGGGTCCCTGCCTCGCCCGGGGAGCCAGCGCAAGGTAGAGATACTCACTCACTCTTTCCCCTGATCCGGAAGCCCCACTGCAGGAACGGGGGTGGGGTGGGGGAAAGGAAGGGGCGGAGATGCCAGAGAGGAAGAGGAGGAGCTGGCGAGCTAAGGGGGCGGGGTTAAAACCTCCCTAGGCACTGTCTGAGGAGAGGCTCCGTTATCCAAGGTTGTCCCGAAGGTGTGTTTTTTTTCTCCAAAAGGCAGCTGGACCGCCTTTTGTTTTTGTTTTTTGCTCGAAAATGTTTCGCTGCTCACCCGAGAAGTTTTCCTCAGTTCTGGATGAGAAGCGAAACGTTTTCAAGCAAAAAAAAACAAAAGAAGGCCCAGCTAACTTTTGAAAAAGCACCTCAGGGACTCGCCAGCCGCTCCTCCTTTGGTTCTTGGAACCGTCTTCTCGGAGATCCCACGTCAATCCAAGGAATCTGCTTCCTTGCGCATGCGCGCCGCTCTCGCGCGCCGCACTAGGGTGGTTTCCCCAGCAAACGGCTGGAGGCGAGCGTGTGTGTTGCTCCGACTTCTTATCGTGGGGGGGGGGGGGTTCGGGTGTCGGCGTTTCTTAGTCCGGCAGCCAGTGGAGTTCCAAATGTGGAACATGGAAGGCCGTGTTCCACATTTGGGAAGGAAAGGAAGAGTCTTGTGGGAGTAAGCAGCCGCCCCGCTCTCTCGCCAGCCCTCTTCCTTTGGCGTGGCGGGCGAGTGGGACCCCCGCGGAGGAAGGGCAATGCCTTTGTTTTGGCAGGGGGTCCGTCCTCCGAGCTTGCTGTTTAGAACGGACCCTTGCCCAAAAACTACAATCCGAGCTACGAATATTCAACACTCTCTAATACCTTTGTTTTCTCCTGCTGGCGGTTTTATCAGAGGAAGGAAGTAAGAAAAGTAGATGAGCTAGGGAGCAGTTAGGATTGGCGGTTGTTCCTCGCAACCATCACTTGCCTTGCCCCACAAACGAGCCAGTGATCGCTGCCTAGACTCCTTCGGCTTCGTGGCTTCGTTGCCTACCTGCCTTCTTTGGGAGAAGTTCACCCGATCCCTCTTAGTATTTCAGTGTTTGAGGGGCTGCCACAAAGAAGAAGGGGGTCAAATTATTCTCCAAAGCACCGGAGGGCAGGACAAGAAACAAGGGATGGAAACTATTCAAGGAGAGAAGCAACCTGGAATTAAGGAGAAACTTCCTAACAGTGAGGACAATTAACCAGTGGAACAGCTTGGCTTCGGATATTGTAGGTGCTCCATCACTGGAGGTTTTTAAGAAGAGTCTGGACAGTCATTTGTCTGAAATGGTATAGGTTCTCCTGCTTGAGCAGGGGGCTGGACTAGAAGACCTCCAAGGTCCCTTCCAGCACATTCTATTCCTATTCTATATTTCTATTCTGTTCTGTTCTGTTCTATTCTCTATTCTTCTATTCTATTCTATTTTCTATTCTATTATTCTATTCTTCTCTACTTCAGAAAACAGGCAATGGCAAAAACCACTCCCGAAAAATTGCCAAGAAAACCACAGGGACTTTTCCAAGCAATCGCCAAGACTCAGGACTGACTTGAATCTCCTCCTCCCCGCCCCAAATAATAAACCATGGATTAAAAGCCACCGGCTCATGAAATCCACTAAAGTAAATCACATTATAGACTAAAATGTTATGCAGGAAATGCGGCTTGCTTGTTTGAGGCTTAGCACATTCTGTGATTCCAGCCTTTCTCCTTTTAAGACTTTAGACATGCTAAAAAATACAAGCCAAAAAGTGGACAATTAGATTTAATCTAACGTTAACTAAAAATACTGTTAATGTGTTACATGTATTTAAAATTTCGCTTGTCTATCACATTAAAAATTATTTGGTGGCAATTTCATTTAGAAGAATTGAGCCTGCCTGCTGGAGATAAACCTTTTCCAAGTCAGATGTGCTAGAATATAGCTTCTGTCATCCCCAAATATGAAGCTTCATATGGCATTTATCACGGTCTTGAAGGCCATCCTACACAACTAGTACAAAACACCTCTTTGTTTTGTGTAATGCTGCAGAGGGCACTGCTACCTTTGTCTTGAGAGGAAGCTGCTGTTAGAAGCTTCAGCTAGGACTTTCAGACCGTGTTTATGGGAATATGCCATGTGAATGGAGATGCTGTGAGGGCTGTACTATTTCACAGGATTCTGTTATGGTGCATTTTATCCTCTTGATTATTTGCTGTCTTAGATATTGTGCAGAAAGCAGGACGTAGATTGCAAAATCCAGCCCTTTGAATTGGATTGGAAAAGAAGAAGACAGCATTGCTCCTGATAGTGCATCAGAATTTTGTTCTTTAAAGAATGGGCTCTCTGTTAGCTCTGCCATATCTGGCTGCAGAAAAACGAACCACCACTACATGCAATCTTTACTGGCATCTACTGGTCATTAGGAATTTTGTAGCTTAGTTGTTGTTTGCCTATCTTTTTTTAAAATGTTAATAATAGAATCATAGATTTAATTCTTAGAGGTCATCTAGTCCAACCTCCTGTACACCCCAGGATCTGCTAAAGCACTTTGGACAGATGGCTGTCCAGCTTCTGAAGACCTCTGGTGAAAGGGATTGCATCATTTCAAGAAGCAACCTTTGCCACTGGTTGACAGGTTTTACTGTTAGAAAATTCATCCTAATACTGTAGCCAAATTTATTTCCCTGTAGCTTCAACCTATTGATTCTGACCTCTAGTGCAACATAGAACAAGTTCACTGTCCCTCTTATTTGATAACCTTTTAAATATTTGAGGACTGCTATATCTTCTAAATCAGCGGTTCTCAACCTGTGGGTCGCGACCCCTTTGGGGGTCAAATGACCATTTCACAGGGGTCACCACGTGCCTTAGCCCACCATCTTGGTGCCACCGTCACTCGCAGGGGTGAAATGCTCCCGGTTCGGCCGTGCCTGCGGGTCGATGGACAGCCGGTAGCGACAGAAGCGGGAGACTTCGCCCACCCGCCTGGACGCCGCCATTTGGGTTCTTTTACCCCCTGCGCATGCGCAGAACGCTTTGCGCATGCGCAGAGGTTAAAAGAACCCAAATGGTGGCGTCTGGGCGAAGTCTCCCGCTTCCATTGCTATCAGCTGTTCGGCGACCCGCAGGCAAGCCCGAACCGGGAGCACTTCACCCGCGTGGGTCGGGGGCTGGGGTCACGGTGGTGGGGGGGTCGTGGCGGCGGGGGGGTCGCGGCATTAGAAAGGTTGAGAACCACTGTTCTAAATCTTGTCTTTTTCAGGCTAAACATACTCAGTTCAGTGGTGGGTTTCACTTACCTTTGCTACCGGTTCGGGAACGGGAGCGCGCGGGAGCAAGTGCAGAAGCTCCATGATGATGTTCTGCCGGGTGGGCGGAGCCTCCCACCGCCGCTGCTACCGGTTCGCCCGAACTGGGCCGAACCGGTAGGAACCTGCCACTGATTCAGTTCCTTTAACCATTCCTCATGGGACTTCCAGAACTATTTCCATTGCTATATTCTGGATCAGTTGTAGCTTCTGAGTGGCTCTCATGAGCAATCCTTTGTAGAATTCGTTGCCATTATCCAAACAAAAGGTGACTGAGGCATAGGTAACTGTGAGATTGGTCTCTCCATCCAGGGAAGGGCACAGAGGGCACACATTTGTCTAAAAACTCTGCCAGCTACAGCTCCCACTGTTTTTATTTTTTGTTTACTTAGAGTTGCAAGTCTAGGATAATACCCAAACTGTGTCCCAGTTCTATTTATGGCAGCGCAGGTCCACCTGGAACTAATGCTGGAAAGTCATCAAAAGGGGATCCTTGAATCATAGATGATAGGAGCCAGTGATGCTAGAAAAAATTACAGGCCCCAAATATATGTTGAAGGTGCCAAGTTCATACGTGCCTGCTATATTGTGACTTAATTGTCCAAACAAAAGGTGACTGAGGCATAGGTTAAAACTCAGGCATCCCATAATGTAAAAAGTTGCACTCAGGAAACTTTTTTTAAAAACCCAGAAAATTGATAGGGTCTTTCTGCAGTTCTGGCTCAAGATGGTTTTTATATCTTCCATAATCACAAAATTAACTACAGTAGTTCTATAGAAGTCTTTTTCAGATTAGATGAGGTATTGAAAAAGTGAGCAAGTTTTGGAATGTGGCAGAAAATCTACAGTTTAATAATTTCAGAAATATAGGAAATGTATTTTCAGCATCAAAGTTGAAAGATTTATTTAATGATTCATAATCATAACTGTTTATAGGGAATGGATTGTGACAAGCGTGTTGGGAAGTTTCTACTGGAGCTCCAAACTGTCCTCTGATTTGCATATTGGTGATAGAGAAGAATAAAGGAGAGTCCTTGATGTGTGTGTGTGTGTGTGTGTGTGTCTCTCCGCACATACATTCCCTGGCCTTTTCCCAGGTAAATATATCCATCCACAGAAGTGAAAGGATATTTTCATGTGTATGCGAAAACAGAAACAGTTTATACTTGGCATCATCATGATCAATCAGAATAGAGCTGGAAGGGAACTTGGAGGTCTTCTAATCCAACCCCCTGCTGAAGCAATTTGAGACAAGTGGCTGTCCAATCTCTTCTTAAAAACCTCTAGTGATGGAGCACCCACAACAAGCTGTTCCACTGGTTAATTGTTCTCACTGTTAGGAAGTTTATCCTTAATTCCAGGTTGCTACTCTCCTTGATTAGTTTCCATCCATTGGGGTGTTTTTTTTTTTTGTTGGCCTTCTGGTGCTTTGGAAAATAAGTTGACCTTCTCTTCTTTGTGGCAGCCCCTCAAATACTGGAATACTGCTATTATGTCACCCCCTAGTCCTTCTTTTCTCTAGACTAGCCGTACCCAGTTCCTGCAAACATTCTTCATATGTTTTAGTTTCCAGATCTTTAATCATCTTAGTTCCTCTTTGCACTTTTTCCAAAGCTGAAGAAGATCATCATCATCCTACTTTTCAAAGATTATAAGAAATAAGACCAGAGCCATTATTTATTTCCAGTTGAACCGGAGGCTTATGGCAACATTCAAATGCTGACAAGATGAAGTTTACAAAAATCCCAGCCGTCTTTTATAGACTGGGTTGGGGGGTGGGGGCAGATGGTGAATTTAAACCACAGTACCATTGTAGAAAAACGTGCGGTTATAACACTGCCCAGATTTTTTTTTTAAAAGAAGCTAAAACAAGCCCCACTGGTTTCTTTGGCTGGCAAAGCTATAAAGTGACACAAATTACGGATCTTGTAACAAGTGTCCTAAATGTCTATTTAAACATGGCAGCTCGGCGCAGGCTGTTCTGTTGTCCTTTGGACGCATTGTTCAGTAGCTTTTCCAAGTTGGCTGAGTTCAGCTGCAAAAGATTTTTGAAAGCTGCTTTGTTGGCAGGCTAGGGGGACACATCCACAACCTTATTAAAGTAGAAGTGAATGCTCTCCTTATTTCCCCCCCCCCTTATTCTTTTGGGGGTTTCCCCCTTGTTTTTCTTCTCTTTCTTTTTTTTTTTTGCAACAGTAAATCTACTAATTTTACAGTCAGTTGAACAGCAATAGATTAATTTGTTTAAAGTCTGTATTCACAAAGCCAATGTGAAATTCACTGCCTTGAATGCCCTAAGCTACAGTGTGGGTTTTTCTTCTTCTTTTTCTTCTTCTTGGAAGGGTAGACACCATTGCAGATTGCCCAAGAATGATCCAGGCAGTTTGCTGTCACCTGCTTCTCAGCACCCAGGTGTTGACCTCTCTGTTTATTCTCTACCTTCTGACAGTCGAGCAACTCTGTGGAGCTTTTGTGTGCCACAGAGACTTTTTTCCGAGTGACAGGATCAGTTTTCTTGAGCAATCACAGGAAGCTGAATAAAGAGAAGGTTAAGGGCCACCGTGAGGGTCAGAATGGGTTAAATTTAGTTAACATCAGAGGTTATAGCTTTTAACAAGGAGCCTGAGTTTGAAGATGCAATTTGTTTCTTCTTTGTCGATCATTTTTTTTATCTCTATTGATAGTGACAGCTTAACAAAGTTTTTATACTCTGGCTTTTTTTCTCCTCTCCTTTATCCCAGAGAAAAGCGCTGCGATGGTCCAAAAGAGATGCAGGTGGAAAACAACTTTATAAAGCTTCCATGATTTTCAAATTGAGGGCTGAAAGTAGGTTCCCTGCTTGGCCAAGTCAAAATTAATTTGTAGATGTTAAAAAGACAGACGTGTTATTGGCAGAAGCAGGAATTGGTGGTGGCAGTCTGTTTTCTTGGCTACATTATAATAGCAAAGTCTTTGTATGCGGAGGTTCTTTCCTAGACCCTTTTCATTTTTTTCTCTCTGCCTACCACCAGGAGGGATCTAAGTGAAATCTTCTGAAAAAGATTTCTGATAGGATCTTTTCTTTAAAACATACAGAAATGGTGCATTCTTTTTGCTGCTGGCTAGTATATAAATTAAACACTGTACTAATTATATTAGGACAGACCGAATACTTCTGTAGAGGTTTCTGAAAGTTTTATTTCTCAAGTTAAAATATAAAATTCTGAATCAAGTGATCTTGAAAATACCTTGCAGCATCAGTTACTTTAAAGTAGTTATAAAAAGTTAAGATAAAATGGTTTTATAAATCATATATATACATATACATACACACACACACACACACACACACACACACACACACACACACACACACATACGNCATATACATATCACACACACACAGAGTATATATACAGTATACACACACATAAATACACACATATACACACATGTATGTATAATATATATATAAAGACGTATGCATATATATCTTGATTTTATTAGCATGTAATTTTATCTTGCCATTTCCCAAATTTGACTCATAATGATACAATATTCTTTATATCTTCAAAGATACTGATGAAGATTGTGAGGCTGACTACATGATCAAAATGTAAATCAGAACTATTTTGGAAGCAATCAATAAAATCAATTTTGCAGTGTCAAACAATTGAACCTGCCATATGTATTTGCTGCTTGACATTCAAAATTTCCAGCTGGTGTGAACATAATAGCCAATCCATAAATCAGGAAATTTCTGAAGCTAGACTTCCGGCTGATGTCGTGGCAATATCAGACACAGGGAATGGGTCTCCGCATTCCCTACACTAAGTTCTCTCTGTTTGTGGGCTCCGAGAGGAGCCAAAGCCACCTTGTAGGGGCAGCGAAGCTAAGGAGGAGCGCCCTGAGAGATCGCGGGAGAGATCGCAACTCTCCTGCTGAACCTCGGGCTTTTCCCCCTCTATGCCATGGTGAGGAGAAGAGGCAGCCTAAAGATGGCTGCCACGAAGCTGGGACAGCCGAGAAACATCTAAGCATTGTACTGGAGCAGAGTCGGTGAACAGTGTCTGGAACTGGGTGAGAAGAATCCTTTTTATCTAAAATTTAACTCCAAAAGAATATCCAGGAAAAGAGAGGCTCACTGCTATTTTTAAAAGCAGTGATTTAACATTTTAGAAGAATTTTAAAATTGAAGGAAAAAGAATCAAAGGGAGAAGGCAAAAACTTTTCAAAATACAAAAAATTGGATTTTTAAATTGGACAGGAGTTGTTTTGGATAGGCATTTCAAAATGCTGGAACTATTAAAAAAATAACATCTTTATATTTTGGATTATTACCATTAAAATTGGATAAAACTGGTTAATATTGAAACTTGACTTAAGAGTGCCACCTGCTGACAAAAGGAAGGCATAACACATTCCCAAAATCCTGGAAATACTTGGCTATTGGAGATTTAAACGTGAGAACAAGAAAGACATTATTATTAAAGTGACCCCTGAAGGCTTCAACACAATTCTGAATTTATAGAGGGATTTATGAAGGTTCTGGAGAAAAATTTCGGACTATCCAGAGGAACAGGTTGATTAGCTTTGGGACATAAAGATTCATGAATATTGAACTTTTTGAGAGTGACTTTAGGTTTAAATATATGGTTTTTGGATTATTGGACAAAAAAGGAACAAAATAAAACTAAACAAGATGCCCCACCAGCAAGAAATGAGTGGAATCTGGGAAGAAACCGCGTCGATAACTCAGAGCATTAATGATACTTTGACAAGAAGCTATAAGGAGATTATGAATAAAATGCAGAGCATAGATGAAGAGCTCGAAAACATGATACAAAGGACAAGGAAAGACCAGGACGCCCAGGAAGAGGAGGAGCCAATTGAAAGAGTAGATGAAAAAAGAGAACAGACAAACCAACAAAGAAAACGAGATGACAAGAAGGAGATAAAAATAAAAACAATAATGACTGATGGAACAAGCCGAGGGGAGAGTATCTTAAGGGAAGTAAAAGAGGAACAGGAGTTGCAGGAAGACTTTTTTGGAAGAGAGATAGGGGCAAGAGTAGATATTTTGAAAATTAGACAATGGAATAGGGCAGAGAAGGGAGAAATGTTTAAAATGATTGGTCAAGATGTGAAAGCAGATAGAGATAAAGATCCAAGAGAGGAATATGGGAGGCAAGCTAAGAAATGAACAATTAAAGCTTTAAAGTGGGCAAGAGACGATGGATAGAAAGGGAATATTTTTAAATATAATAGTGGCATAATTAAAAGTTAGAATAGGGATGGAAACTAGAGGGGGGGATCAATGGAATACACATTTTTATATAATAAGATGAAGTAATAAGAGGGGAAATCAGAATTTGAACAATGGTAGTATTAAGCATGTTTGAATAATATGGTGATTGGCATAAAAATAATATACTGAAATATTGAATAATTAAATAATGGAAGATTAAAACAACATAAATATAGCAATAGCACTTAGACTTATATACCGCTTTACAGTGCTTTACAGCACTCTCTAAGCGGTTCACAGAGTCAGCATATTGCCCCCAACAATCTGGGTCCTCATTTTACCCACCTAATAATATGTGTATTATTATTAGACCCATATAAATCTGTTAAATGGAACAAATATTATTAATATTTTATTTGTAGTAAAAGGAATGACACTGGTGATTGGCATAAAAATAACATATTGAAATATTGAATAATTAAATAACTAAAGATTATAACTCAACAAAAATATGTGTACTATTACCAGAACTATATAAGCTTGTCAACCATAGTAAATACGATGAATATTATTTTATTTGTACTAAAATGTAAGACACTCAGGTGCCACACTGTTCACGCATTGATATGTTTGTAAAAAATAAAAAAAATAATTTTTTTTTTTAAAAAAAGGAAATTTCTGAAGCTTTCCCTCTGCCATAAAGTGAGCTGGCAACCTTTGGCTCAAAGAAGGTGATCTTTCACATCAACAATTATTTAACATGTAGGCTTGTGGTATGAGATTTACAACCTGTGAAATGAAGGGTTGAACGACCTATACAAATTAATATCATCATCATCAACAACAACTGCCACAGGATTAAATAGAGAAGGCAGTAGGTTGAGAGGTAAAGGCCCCCTGCCTTTTTCCAAGACATTTTAAACTGCTTTTGAAATTATACAATAATCCTAACTAATACCCTGGAGATAGTGATGGTTAGAAATACTAGGAAGCAAAACTTTCCATGAAAGGTGAATATATGTAGAAAAATAGTTCTGGGGAACAAGAACCAAGAAAAGAAGAGCAACTTAAGAGAACATTTAAAATGAGCCCTGGTGGAGTAGTGGTGAAAATGCAGTATTGCAGACTAACTCTGCCCACAGCCTGGGGTTCGATCCTGACAGGCTCAAGGTTGACTCAGCCTTCCAACCTTCCAAGGTCAGTAAAATGAGGACCCAGATTGTTGGGGGCAATATGCTGGACTCTGTAAACCGCTTAAAGAGGGCTGTAAAGCACTATGGAGCAGTATATAAATCTAAGTGCTATTGCTAAAAAAAATTAAAAATTGTAAGGCTGTGTTAACCCATGATTGACCTAAACATGGTTTCTCCATTTTTTTTTAGTATTTATGACACACTGAAACAATAAAAGATACAAACTGCACAAAAAGCTAAAGTTAGGATTATCAGATATCTAAACAAAAATTGTAGACACGGACAATTGCAAAAGAAGACAAAGGGGGTGGAAAGAAGGACACACTGTTGAACACTGTAACAAAGAGTACAGTAAAAAAAACTGCAAATATTTTTTTAAGCTTACATGTATATGAAATTACTTTTTTCAGCACTAGAAAGACTAATTTTTCAATTGCAATATTTTTCTAATATATATTTATTTTAAAGAGCACATGCCAATGATAATATAGAATAAACAACAATGTGCTTTTCAAATTTCACCACAGAAACATGAGTCATGCGATCTACCAACTATGAGGGTGATGGATTTGAAGAAACTGCTCTGAAATTGCTTGCTGGAATCAGGAAATATATAACACAAATGCAGGCTGTTGAGACTGTTGACGGATGAGGGAAAGAAAGAAGCAGACAATTTACAAAGGCATAATAGAAAACTTGAATGACTAGTGTGCTCCAAAATAAGAAAAAAAACCAAGACACTCCAAAAGCCAGACAATGTGAGGTCCTTGGTGCTCTCTGAGCTTGGTAGACAAATCAGCCATCAACAGGCACATAGAGATAAACAACATCTACATACCAATCAAAAGAGAACAAAAAGCCCAAAGGGAAACAAAAACAAAACAAAACACCCCCTCACCTACAATCAACATCCATATGAGAGATTAACACCAAGATTAATATTAGACCAGCAATCAAATAAACAATACCCCAATCAAAGAACTTCCAGTGTAGACAAACAAGCTAACAGTAAACAGCCTAATCAAGGAACCCACAAGAACACTCCCACCAACATTGACAGGGCAAGTCACTAGTATATAAAAATAAGTGCAAACCAGGGGTGGGTTCTAACTTACCTCGCTGCCAGTTCGCTTCCTCCCATGCTACAAAGCACGTGCGTGCATGCGCAGTGCAAAAAATAAAATAAAAAAATCCCCCCTCCAAAAAAGCTGAAAACAAGATGGCGACACATGCGCAGTGCCGGAAACTCAGCTTCTGCACATGCGCAGAAGAAAAAAAACCTGGAAAAAATCCCCCTCCCCAAAAAAAATTCCCAAATTTTTTTTTTCCAAAAAAATTAAAAAAAAAGATGGGGGCGCCCACGGACCGGCACCGACCAAACAGGATCGGTGACAGCATCATGACGCCACCAGCGGGTTGCTACCGGTTCAGGCGAACCAGTCCGAACCGTGAGGAACCCACCTCTGGTGCAAACCCTACTCCCTTCTAGCACTGATGATGCTACCTAGTTTGGTAATGAAATGTTTCCAAGAAAACTACCAACTCATAGAGCACCAAGGACTCCACAGCAGGGGTGAAATTCAAAAATTTTCCCTACCGGTTCTGTGGGCGTGGCTTGGTGGGCGTGGCAGGGGAAGGATCCTGCAAAATCCCCATTCCCTCCCCACTCCTGGGGGAAGGATATTGCAAAATCTCCATTCCCACCCCACTCTGGGGCCAGCCAGAGGTGGTATTTGCCGGTTCTCCGAACTACTCAAAATTTCCGCTACTGGTTCTCCAGAACCTGTCAGAACCTGCTGAATTTCACCCCTGCTTTGTTTTCTCCTGCTGGCGGTTTTATCAGAGGAAGGAAGTAAGAAAAGTAGATGAGTTAGGGAGCAGTTAGGATTGGTGGTTGTTCCTCACAACCATCACTTGCCTTGCCCCACAAACGAGCCAGTGATCGCTGCCTAGACTCCTTCGGCTTCATGGCTTCGTTGCCTACCTGCCTTCTTTGGGAGAAGTTCACCCAATCCCTCTTAGTATTTCAGTGTTTGAGGGGCTGCCACAAAGAAGAAGGGGGTCAAATTATTCTCCAAAGCACCGGAGGGCAGGACATGTTGAATTTCACCCCTGCTCCACCCTGTAGCACAACCCTGAGCTACAAATATTCTCTTTTATCGGAGCCAGACAATATTTTGATGCTATGCTTGCCAAATGGAAGACAAGAGGAACAAAAGGATGATACGTCCTCCTTTTGCTGGGCATCTGGTAACCAGATAAAAATGTACCCATAGTTGGTTTGTGCCTCAATGTATCATGCAAACTCAGCCTAAGTGTTGTGCCTTTTTAGATGAAACACCTTTGTTCCATTCTTCTGCAGACATCATTTACAAAGTTTGTAGTGTCTTTTATTTAAAGGTTAGGGGCAGAAAGCTGATCTTCCACATAAGATGCTGTGAGAAAGGCCTGCTTCTCCAGCACAAATTTCAGAGAGACGACACATATGGAGCATGTGCTGAGGGTATGCTGGACTCTACTATGGTTACATTATATAGCATTTCATTGGCGTGGCTGCTCTCAGACTTATAATTACTTGATGCCTTCAGAGCAGAATGGCTGTACCACTAGATTAGACATTTTGCTTTTTCTTTCTGACAAACTCTTCTGAATTTTACAGGTGGTGTGAAAAAGGTCGATTATTTGGGGGTAGACACATCGGGATGTGCACTCCAGAGAAGGCTATGGCCATGATCATATTATGCAAATTTTTCTACAGCGTTTATCCCAGTCTTCATTAACATAATATCATACACTGTTTCAGGCAGCTATTAACTGATCCTGGACATTTTTCAGAGCAAGAATAAGTCTAAAGGTGAGATGGAGACTAGAAATGTAGCTGTCATGTCCCTTTTCTTTCTAAATACACAAGTGAATAAAAGTTAGGAGTCTGATACATTCCAGATGAAAACTCACCGAGGCTGTCATCAGATGTAGTGATAAAAATGAAGATGGCATCCACAAGGTGCAATTTTTCCCCATCTATATTGAATTAATAGAGTGCTTCCAATAGTTATTTGAATTCACTGGGAATAGGACACTACAGTGACCAAACCAGAGGTGGAAACTGGTTACCTGGAATTTCTTTGATCCTATTGAGTTCAAGGACAAGGATGGGATGCCTTGCAGTCTGTGGTTGCTTCTGGCACACTTAGTCCCAGCTGGAATGCTTTTTTTACTACTGCCTAGTCCTCTGGAACTAGTTCTACCTTGCAAGTTCTGACTGGTTTTCCTCCATTGTAGTCATCTTCCAAAAAGCTTTAACAAATGGCTATTGTGACAATACCTTGGAGCCAGGGGTGAAATCCAGCAGGTTCTGACAGGTTCTGGAGAACTGGTAGTGGACATTTTGAGTAGTCCTGAGAACCGGCAAATACCACCTTTGGCTGGCCCCAGAGTGGGGTGGGAATGGGGATTTTGCAGTATCCTTCCCCTGGAGTGGGGTGGGAATGGGGATTTTGCAGTATCCTTCCCCTACCATGCCCACCAAGCCACACCACACCACGCCCACAGAACCGGTAGTAAAAAAATTGGATTTCACCACTGCTTGGAACTTAATATCTGTCCTTTGCTGCCCAACCGAATGACAGTGTGCTATTTTAATTCTGTACTGTCTTTTCAATGAATGTTCTGATAAGGTTTTATTATTTTTATTGTCATTTTTTTAACCTGAGCTGGTGAATCTTCTAAAGAGATGTAATTGTGATGGTATACAAACAATGGAAATAAGAAACAAGTATCTGCATCACACAATTCATCCGACAGAATAAGACAGCTCCGCAAAGGCAAAAAATATCACGTTATGTCTCGATACGTCACGTGACACGATCGAGTTTGACACCCGTGATCTATATACTATTCAAGCTGTCATGTATGTCTGTAACCTTTAACTGGATGAAACAGTAAATCATAAGACAACAATTTTTGAGCCAAGTTACCTCAAATGGGATAACTTACAAAATGTATCCAAAATCCAGACCACATGACTCCTAGAGAATTGAAATTTGGCAAATTTGATAAAACATTTTATATCATAAAATTATCATAAAACATTTTATGTCATAATACAAAATGTCATTAAACATTTCCTGTGGTCAACTCCTGATGTTTGACTGTGCTATACAGTTCAACGTAGGTTATTTTCAAGGCAGAGACATCTCTGAATATTTCTCTGAATTTTAAAGAATTTTTCCAATGAAGGCAGTACAGTAGAGGCTTTGCCATAGTTGAAGGCATTGAAGAATCTGATAAGGAAATATCTCTGAAACAAAGACCCAACAGATCATGGGATGTCTACTCAGCACAAAAATGTTCAGCAGGTGAAAATATCTACATAATTAAAACTACTTTAACTGAACATCAAAAAACTGCAGTGTTGGTAATACATGTTGGAAATTTATTTTTATTTTATTTCTTGCATTTTTATGCCGCCCAACTCCCAAGGGTCTCTGATTTGTAGGTGGCAAATCATCTTGTTTTAATAAAATTGTGATAGGAGAAACAGAATTGGCAATAAAGGTAGGCCTCAAATTACAGTGTGTCACTGAACAACTATTCAAAATTACAATGCGTCAGAATGAGTCTCTCAATCATGCATTGGGCAGACTGTTCCATTGTTAGCTCTTCACTGCTATTTTCTTAAAACTGCTTAAACATTATTTCCCAATGGAATGTTACTTCTCCAGTGACTGCTATTTTTCCCTTTATTGCCATTTCCCAATGACCTGTTCCAATCAAACTCCTCTCTTCGCTGTGTGTGTGAAGGCCATTTTTAAGTTCATATTTGCATTTTAAAATACTTTTAGTTAAAAAGATCTTGCTTGCATATGAGTCCCAACATAGGCTTGGCCAATATTTAAAGGTCTGGCTAAGCTTAGCATAATTTTCTACATTCACATGACACACTAAATGGTAAATTAGTAATAGAGACTGAATTTGCAGAACTCCTAGTTAAGTCAAACACGATTCGCAGTTACGGTGTCAGGTATTGAGTGAATGCAGCCTAAACCTAAGCCATAACTATTTCGGATTTTGTACTTTTAAGTAATTTGAACTGCAAACTTTTCAAAAATTAGTTTCATATAGGTTTTTTATCAAGATAAAATAGAGATGTTTGATATGAATGTTTATTCAGTTTTGTCATGGTGTTTGGATTTTTGCTATTCTTGTTTCGAAGATGGGGAAGGAAAAGAAGCCTCCCTCTCCTTCTCCTTCTCCTTCTCCTTCTCCTTCTCCTTCTCCTTCTCCTTCTCCTTCTCCTTCTCCTTCTCCTTCTCCTTCTCCTCCTCCTCCTCCTTCTCCTCCTTCTCCTCCTCCTCCTTCTCTTTCTCCTCCTCCTCCTACTCCTCCCTTGCCCCAATCTTTTCCAATTCCACACCCTTTTGCTTCTGGTGGTAGTAATTAGATCAATGTGCTAATGAGAACCCTTGGAGGAAAGACTGACAGGACTAATTAATGGGTGAATTTCACTTTAATAAATGTGTAGGCAATTTTCTAAATGCAGATGGCCCAGTCCAGCCTGGTGGGAGTTCTGCCTACAGCCACTTCATATGGTAAGTGTCTGAGAGAAGTGGTTAATTGGTAAAATGCTACATGATACTGATTAGAAGAGAGCTAATGGCTGCCTTTGCTTCCAATGTATTATTCATTGTCAAACAATGTGAGAAACCTCACTGCCTTTTAGAGGTCCACCACAGCAAGATATTTTCAGAAAATTGGATGGGTTCAAAGAAGCACTACCTATCTGCAAAATAAGCTGCCTACATTATAGATTTCCCACACTGAAAGGTTATATTGTTTTTCATGGTAGCATGAAATGAACATATTTATATTGCTGCATCTATGTGGAATATACATATAGTCTATGGACTTGTGCTGGGAAAAAAGGCCATAATTTAATTCTGATCCCCAAAGGCTGCAGGTGTGGTGATGACATCATCATCAGAAGGGGTGGAAATAAAAGATGTAACCATCCTTGAGAAATTGTGGAAGTCTGTTATGTAAATAGGTTTATTATGCCTAGCAAAGATTTCACCGACTTATTTTTTTGTCTAATGTTTCATATATACACACGTGCACATCATTCACATCAAAATGTGCCACTAAAATCAGTATTTCGCTCTGAAGTATTAGTGACATAATCCTGATGGACATTGAGGCCACAAAAATGGGGAGAAGATTGCATGTATCTCATTAGTTTACCTCCATACAATAACAGCTTTGAGACTTGCAAGATTGATATTAGTTTTATAAGTTAGACTCAGGGGTGAAATCCAGCAGGTTCTGACAGGTTCTGGAGAACCGGTAGCAGAAATTTTGAGTAGTTCAGAGAACCGGCAAATACCACCTCTGGCTGGCCCCAGAGTGGGGTGGGAATGGAGATTTTGCAATATCCTTCCTCCCAGGGGTGAAATGTTTCCGGTTCGCTCTTACCTGTCGGTCGCCGTAGAGCCGGTCGGCAAGGTAGCGTGAGGTGCCGCCCACCCACCCGGACTCTGCCATTTGAGTTCTTTTACCCTCTGCGAATGCACAGAACGCTTTGCGCATGCGCAGAGGTTAAAAGAACCCAAATGGCGGTGTCCGTGTGGTGTCTGGGTGGCGCCTCGTGCTACCTTGCCGACCGGCTCTACGGCGACCGACAGGTAAGAGCGAACCGGGAGCATTTCACCCCTGCTTCCTCCAGGAGTAGGGAGGAAATGGGGATTTTGCAGTATCCTTCCCCTGCCACGCCCACCAAGCCATGCCCACAGAACCGGTAGTAAAAAAAATTGGATTTCACCACTGGTTAGACTAGACAGGAAACATGAGCAGGTAAGCCAATTCTATTTTGCTACAAAGTTAACGGGACATTTCAGATATCTTGCAAGTCTGAAAGTACTTCTCTCCTCCAGTCTCCTTTCTAGCTCCCAAAGTAGGGAAGGTCCCTTCTGAGCCTCTTGCCTCACTCATATTACTGTTGTAGGCTCAACTGCCTTTTATTTGACAGCTCTCTTGGCAGCATTCCTGTCTCCCAAGGTTATTCACACATACCATTTACTCTCACATGTGTTCTTTCCAGCGAAGTCCTGGAACAGTTTCTAAGATCATGTCAAATTCCCTTGGAAATGCATGCTGTTGTCAGAATGTGGCTGTGATGACCTAGGGCACGGCACAGAGATAACACAAACAGCTGGCAGTTCAAACCGGCCCTTTTAGTGCTTAAAATCTCCCCCAAACAAACCTCAAACAGCCTCTGGTCGCAATTAGTCCAGCCCAGCGCTGTCTACACCAAGGCTGCACGGCAATAAATCCCAAATTTATCTAGCAAAACAAGAACAAAGCAAGGAGTTCAGGGAGCAAAAGATACAGATAATCAGTCCAGAACGCCACACAGGAATGCAAGGATTCTTGGCAAGTTCAAATGTCGACACACAACGCTCCAGGAACTCAGTGTTTGTTCTCGACAAATGCCCCTTCCCACAGCATCTCCTTAAGTCTCATTTCCCAGGTGTGTCTGGTGAAGCTGGGTGGGGCCCTTTCCTTGTGAGTGGCCTCCTCCATCTGAGCTGATCCCGCCTCCTCTGCACTCTCCAAGCCCTTGCATCAGAAGGGGATGGTTCATGCTCCTCGGCTGAGCTCTGTTCCTGCCTGCCTGCAGGCCTTGCTAATTCCGAACAGCCTGGCCAGGCCTGACTCTGCCCTTCCCAATTTCCTCCAAGGCCAACGGAGCTGCCCTCTCACTCGCTGTCAGTTCTTGTTCCAGCTCATGTTCCGCCGTAGAGTCAGACTCTGACAGGGGCATGACAGTGGCCTAAGGATCCAGAACGTGTCCAGATGGGAGGTTATAACATAGACCAGGGGTGTCAAACTCGCGTCGTCACGTCATTGTCATGTGATGTATTGCGACTTTTTCCCCCTTCACTAAACCAGTGGTGGGTGTGGCCAGTGCATGACACATCTGGCCCGCGGGCCACGAGTTTGACACCCCTGACATAGACCAATAGCCATCTTGAGTTGCCAATAGAGAAAAACAATAATTGATTTAATAAACCATGATTTAATAGAGTATGTGAACTGAGTTAATTAAAACTCCAGGCTATGCCCGAGAGTCAGTGAAAAATGTTCAATATTTTTTCCAAATTAAGAAAAAAATTAAAAGCAATGTCAATGTAAGTTTCAGGGCTGGTGCAAAGAGGCCTGGTTTTATATTCTCTGACATAGAATTTGCTTTGGCCTCCAAGTGGGTCACAAATTCACAATCTCTTTATTTTATAATAAATTAACAAATGGATGTCAAATTTAATATTCTCATCTAAAGGTATAATTAAATTTAAAAAATGAAATCTCCTCTCAAATAAAACCTCTGGCTAATAGTATGAATAAAATGTCCTTAAATGTTTGTTAGCACTTTATTATACTAATTGCCTTTCATTAACTTTAATAAAATACTAACTGAACTCTACTGACTAGACTCTGTGATTCCAGCAGTTGATGACTGTTATGACAAAGAGATACACTGATCAACCAGAAAGAAACACAATTGTACTGGGAAAGAATAGGATGTTTTGAGACATGATAGCAGTGTTCCAATATTTGAGGGGCTGCCACAGAGAGGAAGGGGTCAAGCTATTTTCCAAGGCACCTGAAGGCCAGACAAGGAATAATGGATGGAAACTGATCAAGGAGAGATTCAACCTAGAAATAAGGAGAAATTTTCTGACAGTGAGAACAATCAAGCAATGGAACAGCTTGCCTTCGGAAGTTGTGGGAGCTTCATCACTGGAGGCCTTCAAGAAGAGATTGGACTGCCATTTGTGATGTAGGGTTTCCTGCTTGGGTGGGGGGTTGGACTAGATGACCTACAACCGTGATGGCGAATCTATGGCACACTTGCCACAGGTGGCACGTGGAGCCATATCTGAGGGCACGCGAGGCGTTGCCCTATGTCAGCTCCAGTGCGCATGCTCGCGCTGGCCAGCTGATTTTCGGCCTTGGGGAAGGCCATTTTTGCCCTGCCCAGGCTTCCCTGAAGCCTCCGGAGTGCGAAAAACGGCCCAACGGGCAAACCGGAAGTCCATTTTTTCGAACTTCCGGTTTGCCCGTTGAGCCGTTTTTCACATTCCGGAGGCTTCAGGGAAGCCTGAGAGTGAAAAACGGCCCAACTGGGAGGGGTTTTTTTTTGCATGCGTGGGGATGCGCGCATGTGCAGTGTGGTGTGCGGGGGGGGGGTTGTGTGCCCGCATGTGCGCTAGCGTGCATGCACACTCCCATTTTTGGCACGCAAGAAGAAAAAGGTTCGCCATCACTGACCTACAAGGTCCTTTCCAACTCTGTTAATCTGTAAACCATGATCTATGGATGCTCTGCCTCCACTTACAATGACTAGATGTAGTACACTCCTTGAAGGTGCCTCTGAGAATGTTACTCTGTGTTACTTATACAGTGCCCATGCTGGTTGAGAATGATGGGAATCTGCCATAACTGGGGAGCGCTCAGTTAAGAAGACTGACCTAAAGCCAAAGGTGCGGTTGGAATATTATTAAGTCAAAAGCATTGGCAGATGGAAAGGGGCATTGTTACTAATTCAATGGATCAAGTTTTGATTTGGCTTCTAATCTAATGTTTTGGAATGAGAGTTTCTGTTTCATGTCAGGCCTGATCTGGGGTTAGAGTCAAACCCCTTTGATTCCTAGTATGAAGACCCAAATGGTATGTGTGCATTTGTGCATTCTTTCACCTTAGGATTACATTTGCAGGAACATCAAATACACCTAATGGGTCAAGGCAGCAAAGGTTTAGGAGTGTTTCCTTCCTCCCTATTGCTAAATCGTTACTTTAGAATTTAGAAAGAAGGATTAGGCGTCCCATACCATTCCTAAAGACTGTGCCACTGATTTCTTGTTGAAGCCATTGAGAATGAACAAATGAATTGTGATAAGCATGGACGGTTTTTGTTTTTAGCATGTTCTCTTTTTGGTAAGGATTTCAAAGCACTAAGACTGAAAAGCTTCAGTGTTTCCATTCATCACGTTAGGAAGGCAGTATTAGGATAAAGAAGACTGTTGCAGAGTGAAGAAAAGGGCACCAGGTCCACTAGCTGTATCATCTCCTGCAATAGATGATGGTGCAATTAATAGCAAGCTATGTGCGGGCTGCCACCTCTGAGGATTGCATAAGCAACCTGAGATTAACAGCAAACAGATTAACAGAGTTGGAAGGAGATGGTAAATAGTTTCCTATAGTTCAAAGATAGCCTGTCAATCCAGGAATTTTAGAGCTGGGAAAACCATATAAGCTGAGCCCTTACTCTGTGCAAGAATCCAATTTAATTTGTCCATGACTGATGTTTGCTAGCTACCATGAGACGCATCCAGTAAAATGCATCATCTCTATGGAAAATTGGTTCCAATGCCAAATTGCTGCTGTTTTTAATTTTCTCTAAATGGAATTTAAATCTGCCTTCTTAGAACTGAAATTCATTATTCTGGGTGTACATACACTCTGCATTCTTCTTCTGTGTGATATCCTTTGAGGTATATAGAGCCGTATGGCACAGTGGTTAGAATGCAGTACTGCAAGTCTAACTCACTGCTCACTCCAGGAGTTTGATTCTCACCAACTGAAGGTTGACTCAGCCTTCCATCCTTTGGAGATTGGTAAAATGAGGACCCAGATTGTTGGGGACAATATGCTGACTCTGTAAACTGCTTAGAGAAGGCTGTAAAGCACTGTGAAGCGGTATATAAGTCTAAGTGCTATTGCTATTTGGAGAGTGCTCTCCATGTTTAATTAGTTATTAAATTGATCCACTTTCTTTGTGTGAACGATGTAGTACATTAAGTGTGAACAACATAAATTAAGCAAAGAGGATGGGTAATTAAAAGAAAAATCCTATATGGTTATTAAGTTTTAAATTCAACTGCTGAAGTATATTGTATGCATTTGGCTTATTAGTGATCAGACCCAGGGGTGGGCTTCAAAAATTTTAGCAAGGGGTTCTCTGCCCGGTTGCTGGGTGGGCGTGGCCATGGTGGGTGTGGCCTAGTCGGCCTCCTGCACCACGGCGAGGTGTGTGTGTGTGTGTGTTTGCCCTTCCCGGGCTCCAGAGGCTTTTCTCGAGCCTCTGGGAGGGCGAAAACAGCCTCCCCCAGGCTCCGGAGGCCCTCCGGAGGCCGGAAGCAGGCCCATTTCCGGCCTTACTGAACTTCCGGTAGGCCCGTTTTTCGCCCTCCCCGAGCTTCCACGTGTGCCCTGCACTTACCTGCATCCAAAACGGGCCACGTGGGGACCCCTGGGAGGGGCGGGGTAGGCGGGGCCAGCCAGGAGTGGGATTTGGGGGTTCTCCAAATTGCACAGAATCTTAGCTAGAAGTTCTCCCAAACCCCTGCGAACCCCCAGCAGCCCACCCCTGATCAGACCTGTATGTTGCAAAGGCTGAACAATGAGCACAACTTGCAAGAGTTTTGAAGAATCCCTCCTAAAGCCAAGGATATCTTTCTTAGGATCTGATATTAGGATGCTATATAATTTCCTAATAGATTACCTTCACCTATACAAATATTCCAGATAGAAGTCATCAGTATTCTTTTATTTCTCCTTAATGTATGTCTGTGTGCATACATACACACAAACATTCATGCATATTTATAATCTCTTTGTTTTATTTTAGATCCCTTGATTGTTTCAATTTTTTTTTTTAACTGCCTGGCTAAGATCTTGTTTTCATACTGGGTATCCCATTCTTTCTGTAACCAAATACTGTTTCCCTAGACCAAGATGGTAAGCTTTTTCATTGTAGTCCATTGAGAAATGTTGCCTTGGACAGCAAGATGGGTGGTTAATGTACTTACATGCATTCCTAATGATTTGAGGCCCAAAGACTAGATAGGTTAATCCAGGGGTCCCCAAACTTGGCAACTTTAAGACTTGTGGACTTCAACTCCTAGAATTCTCCAGCCAGCTATGCTGGCTGGAGAATTCTGGGAGTTGAAGTCCATAAGTCTTAATGTTGCCAAGTTTGAAGACCTCTGGAATCTGATAGGCCAGATATTCCCTGGCACATGAGTCATGTGATATTCCAGTCTTCATTTTAAGACACCTTAAAATTCTTGGAAGCATCTAACAAAACCTTCCAAGTTGTCGCATCCTTTTGCTACTTTGTGGAGGCTACTATGGGGGGTAATTATTAGATCATTGCATTCACCCTCTCTGTTGTTTGAACCTTAGGGGGAAACATTTGATTTGCACTTTCTTTCTTGTCTTACTTGATGTTCCCTTAAGCTTGGACAAACATTATTGTCAGCTTGTGTAGCACCCGCATTGGGGCTTGGAGAAGAATGTTTACTCCTAGGTCTCTTTAGGACTTAAAAGGATGAGAACTGCCTCCTAATTGCCCAATTAGTCCTAATGTCGCCTAGTGTTGACTGTTTAGTTACCATGTATTGTGTACAGAACTAATTGTGGTGAAAGCAAATGAATGGGAAGGAAACAAACAAGCTACTAGAAAATAATTACATGGAGTGTTTCTCTTTAGTACCTGTAGAGCAGATTTCATTATAGTCAACAGCTTCTAAAGCTGCTCGAGATAGCAGTATTTGTCATTTTCATAGAAACTTGATAATGACATTAATTTATCTTAATGGTCTGTTCTATTGTTATAAATAGTAAAATTAGCTCAAATTGTCTTGCTTTTGCTGGTTTTGGATGGCTCCAAAGGGCCCCACAACAGCAGATGAGTAGGTAATTTGGTGTGCTTGACAGACTTCCAATAATTTGTTATGTGGAACATGAGTAATGTTAGGGCCATTAATGCTCATTTTCCTCTAAATTCATTACTGCCCTTTTCCCTTTTATCTTTTTTCATGCCTGGGCCATTTTTCTACATTTCAAGAGGCCCCACCAAGCCTATTCATATTCCGCTGTAGTAGCTATTAACATTCTGAACATAGCGAACGGCAGGTAGGAAAACAACTCTTTATGAAATGATGAGACAGCTGGCCATTTGTGACCCAAGAGCAGGTAAAGCAAGGCAGGATGATTATTAGCAAAGGCCATAATTAAGTTCAATCTAATTGTAAAGAAATTTAGATGTTTGCAAAGATTAAGGTGGGAAACGCTTGAGGAAATGTCTAGGAAGACCCAAATGCTTTCATAAATCACAGAGGTAATAACAACAATGGTGCCGATGATAATAATTTAGGGCTACTTGTTACTTTTCTTTAGCCTCACAAGACATTTTTATTTAAAAAAAAACCATTGACTTTGTCAGCAGCATATTGTATATTTAATTTTTATTTACTGGAGAAATTGTCCTGTTTGAATTAGGTTTGTCAAGATGATTAACCATCAAAACAAACTAGGCAGCAGTTGCCAAAGTACTATCAGCATGCATCAGTGTGTTTAGAATTTTATCAGTTCTTAAATTCTGGTTCTTTCCCCTGCTATCTCATTGTTGGAAGAAATATCCATCTGGTTCAGTTCCAAGCCAGGAGAAAGACACTGGAAACATGGAGGCTGATTGGAAAGAGGGTTTAATGATGAAGCAGAACCACATGGATGGTCCTGGGCAGCTGACCACATGGAGTTGAGAGAGAGGGGTTTTTATACCTTCTCTTGGGCTTTGCACTTGAGCTTTCTGTTCCTGTGCAAGAACATGTATTGTATTGGCTGTTGTCAGATTCCTATGGGGTCATGTTTGTCTGAGTTCCTAGGTTTGGTTGAAGTTTGCTGGGTGATGCAATGTCCTTAGGAGATTGTGCAATGTAGTGAGCTCTGCTGCTAGTGGGTTAATCCTATTATGTCCTGGAGGGTCATGTCTTAATCCCATCACCCTGGAGCTGAAGGTCTTTTGTCTTGTAGATAGGCTGTCCTGCTGGGGCTATTAACAAAGGTGGGGACTGCTTTCCAAGAGCATATTTCTCCTTTAGGGAAATATAATATTCTGCCTTTTTAAATATTCTTCAAAACATTTCATTCTTCTAGGAGAGTGGGTCTTCCCTCATTACTGAACCAAGTTTTCTATTTTAGTTGAGAGGCACAGCAAGGGTTTTTTGTTTGTTTGTTTAATGCTGAGGATATCTTTTCCTGATACGGGAAGCAGCATATCAATGGGCGATATCAATGAAAGAAAAAATGAAATAGGGAAACTTTAATGCAATCTTGCCAATACATGAAAGATCCAAATATGTGGGGAGCAAGACTGCTGGTGTCACAAGCCTTGTAATCATTAGTACATTCCTGATCTCGAGATGTACTAATGTAATATACGTTTGTTGCATTTGTGTTCTACATATTTGGGCTGTACTGTTAAATCGTGTAAATATATATATCTTTTTGAAAAACTAATATGAGAAACAGCACATGGACTCAACAGTGAGGGAGGGCCAGGAAGATCAAGTGAAAACTTATTCTAAGAATTGTTATTTGCATTCAGGGACTGTAGTGTCTGAGGAAATAGTTTTTATGTTTTATTAATTTACTATGTGTGCAAGTTGTGATGGCAGAGCACAAACTAAAGCACAAAGCATTTGTGAAGTTTATATTGCTTTGCGTATCTCTGGATTATGTTGAGTAGTTATGTCCCAACCTACAAAATTCTCAAATACAGCAACTGACCTGTTCAAAACTCAATAGCCTTTAAGATTATATGTCTAAGTCCATAGATCATGGGCCACATATTTATGGCTGTTTGGTGATTTCAATACAGGTATTTCTTGTATATCTTATTTTGCTCTGTGCTGTTTATTAAGAAGCGCAGTATCTCCTTTGGATTCTTTGGTAGCTAAAATAGTATCACGGGTGCAAAAAAGGGGGATGGAGAATTTATCAAGCTAGGAGTTTGCAGAAGTACAAAAATGTATGTGTGCATGTGCATGTATGCACATATAAAAGGATTCTGTGTATGTCAAACCAGAAGAGCATAACCTAGCAAATAAGTAGGATACACTATGCTGGGAGATGAAAACAGTAGTAGTGTTTTGCCAAAGGGTAATGGTTCTTTCATAGGCATTTAGAAATAATAGTTATACTAATTACACAATGGTTGTAAATTTTATTGGGCTAAATTATATCAAAGCCTTTTTCACTGATACCAAGATTTATGGCTCACATTTTCTTTCAGTCTCTGTCAACTTCAGATACGTATCTTCTGCATCTTATCTTGGGAGAATTTCAAGGAATTTACGTATTCTTATTTCTTTATCATATGTATTGTCTACTGAGAGTATATTTGGATTTTATCAGGATATAAGATAAATTTTAAACATTCCAAGGCTACATCAGATGTGGGCTGTTCCAGGATATGCCGACCTGTCCATCAGCATACTTATGCTTCTTCAAGCCCCAAGATAAACTCTGCTCAGTGGCTAGTGTCCAATAGAGATAATTGGGTGCTCATCTTTACATTCCCATGCATTTTCATATTCCCACTAATATAAAGAGGTAAGCCTGTCATGTTTTTGGAGTATGTATGAGTTTTGAAGAAAAGAGGTTTAAAAAAGAGACTAGACAGTCACTTATCTGAAATCATATAGGTTCTCCTGCTTGAGCAGGGGGCTGCACTAGAAAACCTCCAAGGTTCAATTCCAATTCCAATTCCAATTCCAATTCCAATTCCAATTCCAATTCCAATTCCAATTCCAATTCCAATTCCAATTCCTATTGCTGTTCTGTTCTGTTCTGTTCTGTTCTGTTCTGTTCTATTCTATTCTATTCTATTCTATTCTATTCTATTCTATTCTATTCTATTCTATTCTATTCTACTCTACTCTACTCTACTCTACTCTACTCTACTCTACTCTACTCTACTCTACTCTATTCTATTCTTCTCCTGCCAAATAGTGAAACTGGCTTCAAATCTTGGCACGAAGTGATTTACTGGTTCCACATGACTATCATCCTTCTTCTAGCATTTCCAATAAAAATGGTATCCGGAGGGAGAGGAGAGGAGATGCTTGGAAAATGAAAGGTGGGCTGACCAGTGGGTTTGCTGCTCTGGAGCTGTGGTTGGGAGAGAAGGGGCAGTATACATTAGTGCAGTCCTATTTGCTCCACTCATTCCACTTGTTTTGACTCATACCTTAGATACACAAGGTATCTGGATTTTGGTTCTGCTGAACTGTTGGCCTGAAACTGTCTAGTAAACCAGATACAATGGTTTGCTCTATTCAAAACAAAACATTTCCTCCATTTTATCCGTATTACAAGTCTTCCATAAACACACACTAAATATTTATTTTTGTGACTTTCATCCTTCCAAAATCATGCATTATTTACCAAAATGGATATTGCAAGTTCAAACTCTGTAGACAAAAGGACTCATGGGATCAGTTGTTCTTATACTTGGTTAATGAGTGCCTGTTTGGTGAGATTTATTTCAGTTTTTGTACCCTGTCAACTGCAGTTTACAAAAAATTTCAATTTTATTGAAGCTTAATTACAAGATTTAAAAGAAAAAAAAACTTATTTGAAAAGTAGGATAGTTCATATTCACTTTCAAAAGTAAGACTGAATTCTCCTCTTGGATATGTGTGACATACAGCTATTTACTCATATATGTATAATTTTCCAGAGAACTAGATTGGTTTCTTCCAAGGATCAGTGTCCTTGTATGAAGAACTCTGGAACTGATCACTTTTGAGATAACATCTCACATTGTAAACTACATTGTAAAGTCTGATCCACATATTTGGATGGCTATGTGTATCAGTGCATATGTGAAGAACACAGCATACTTAATAGCTTCTACAGTCTATTTATAAAGTAGTGGGAGTGTACCAGCCCTAATTAGATACACTTCAGCATTTAAGGTTGTCAATTATTATTACTGTAGGAATCAAAGGAAGTTTGCTTCTGCTGTTGTGAGATGAAATAATTAGAGAAAAGGTATAAAAAAATAATATACCACAAAAGTGTCTTCATCATCATCACCATGATTGTTATCAATACATCAATATTATTCCTTTAACCATTTCATCTTGTTTTTTTAAAAAAGAAGAAAGGAAAATTGGTTGCTCCTGGAATACTTACATATCCAAGAGCTGACAATGGACTTGTTGACCTTCCTTTTGGATAGTCATAGAGAGGGTGGTTAGTCTTCAGCTCCAAAGCCACCCATAGATTCACCACTGTAAGTGCAAATCTCTTAATCTATTGAACTAGTTGGCCAGCACACATGAATAGGCACCAATATATCCCCAGACACCCCTCTTAATGGACTTTAGAAAAGTTCCATTGGGATTTTGGAAGGTGTGTTGGGAGATTACTAGAGAATTAATTTGTTTTTTGCTAGTGTGGCCATTTTGTGAAAGGGCAAGACTCCAGGTCAGCCATTTTGTGAGTGCAGACACCATGTACTTTCAAATGGCAAACATGCCCTGGCCTAAAAAGGCAGTCTACCTACCCCTGCTTCAGACTAATAACTTTCTGTTCAAAATGTTCTTGTACTGTTCTATTACTTCTGTATGGCTTTAGAAAACCACCAAGGTTCTGGAAAAGGGGCTTATTACCATAAATATCATAATGCATATTTATGATAGCAAGGATTATAATTTAGTCTCATTTTCCACTTTAGAGTAATGGAATTGTGAACTTGCTAAAGCCCTCTTTCAATCTATGGGTCTTATTAGTTATTTCTCCCTATTCTCCTGTCCCTCCTTGCTTAGATTTCACCTAATGGTATAATATGCTGATCATATTTGGTTAACTGATTTACTATTGTCATATATGCTTGAAAATTGAAATAGGAGATTATTACTTTAAGATTACCTTTTCCATCTAAAATTATATCAGAAAATGTCAGTTTTCAGTTGTTGTTTAATGCTTTCTTTACTTCTGAATAAGGCAGAAAATTAAATACAAAGATTACCCAACATTCATCACTAGGATCCTGCTATATAGCAGCTGTATAGTAAGGAGCACTGCAATCAATACAATAATGAAAATGTACTCAGTGGTAGATTGTTCTTTGTATGTGTTTTTTAAAAAAGAATATGGAAGATAATGCTTTTGTAATGCCGGGTATCAGAGACAGAGTTCATAAATATTTATCCTAATAATGTAAATGCATCCACCTGCTTCATTTATAAAATAATAGCTTTTGAGAAGAAGGCACAAACCTTATTCCATTTAACTGACTTTGCCTAGAGTCCATTAGACTCAGTTATGTATTGTGCTATGGGAACTGCTGCATGTCGGCAGCCCATAATGGTTCATGGAAGATAAATGGAATTAGGCAATTGAATAATTACAGTGCCACTCTCTATAGCGCTATAAGTAAAGGTCTGTCAGCATTTCCATTAGAAAAATCAGTCACTCAGCTTCAGTGTACATCTGTAAAAGTTTGCTTGGGGATGGCATTCAATAAACAGGAATTTCCAGGAAAAACAGTTTTCCTACTTTTATTTCAACATTTGGTGCCCAAACTTTAAAAAAAAAAATCTTTTCATATCCTTTCCTTAATTGCACATACTAATAAATAGGATGGTTTAAAATTATACCTAATAAAAATGTAGAAGGTAGAAAATCATCAACACTGCAATCCTAAAGACTCATCTTATATAAAGACCTCACCCCATTCCTAAGAGGTCTGTAAGGGGCGTGCATAAGCGCACCAATGTGCCTACCATCCCTGTCCTAATGTTCCCTTTTATTCGTATCCATTTCATGTATTCATAATCATGTTTATACTTACATCTGTTATCTAATACATGCTTGACGAAATAAAAAAATAAATTAAATAAAAATAAAAAAAACATTGAGATGGCTAGCCTTACTGAATTCAGTGGGACTTCCCTCTAAGTAAAACATTATTAGGATTTTGCAGAAACACATGTCTTCCTAACTTTGGCTCAAAATGTCAACTTCCTTTAAAAACACAACTGCATGACCAAGTCTCTCTCTCCTCCCTGGCTCATAGGTAGGCCCAGAATACATGAAAGTGTTTTATTTTTAAAATAACGGCTGCAGATATAGAAAGAGATGAAAATGGTAAGTGAAATCTTATAATTGGTGAACCACACTTTAAAAAAGCAAAAGATAACTCTCAATTTTTTCCCTAAAAACCAAACTGTACTCCATCTGTATGATCTATCTATCTATCTATCTATCTATCTATCTATCTATCTATCTATCTATCTATCTATCTATCTATCTATCTATCTATCTATCT
>QLTV01004098.1:1081477-1105269 GCA_003457575.1 Thermophis baileyi
GCGGCAGAAGGAGGCAGGAAGATGTCTGCCTGGCTGGTTGAAAGTGCTGAAGAAGCTAGTCACAGTTCTCCTGGCCCAAAGCCCTCGTCGCCACTGTTAGATAGTGGGTAGAGAAGACAGGAGACAGACTTCCAAGCAGTTCTTTATTTCAGCTCTTGTATCAGCAACCAGCAAAAAGCAGTCTGACAGCTTGCCCTTTTATAGGGAGCTGTCAGATAGACCAGCCAATAGCGTTTGAGCTTTTTCCCGCTCAAATGCTGGACCTGGTTGGAACCATGCAACACAGTTGAAACAGTTAGAACATAACACCAACCGCCCAGAGTCAAGCAGCATACAAAAATAAATGAATAAATTCAGTGGGGGATACCATACGGCATGCTTCACTGACAGTGTGGCTGACAATGCTGACTGCACAGCCCTTATTGACCTCCTGTTGCCTCTCTTCTGGTCCCTGAGAATTGCCTCCCAAGGCCATCTTGGAAAATGGCTTATCTTTGGGGAAGAAGAAATACTGTGACAGGTACCTTGTGCACTTACTTCAGGAGTAAGTAAAAATATATGCCAGTACTAAACATTAGATCTGTGAAGAGTCTTCATAATAGCAATAGCACTTAGACTTATATACTGCTTTACAGTGCTTTACAGCCCTCTCTAAGCGGTTTACAGAGTCAGCATATTGCCCCCAACAATTTGGGTCTGTCACTACGTTCATTTTAATTTGTCAGCAGGACTCTTATTCTGAAATGACACTGTATACTGATATGAAGTTCTCATGTGATACCTGTACTGCGCATGTGTTAATTTTTTTTTGTTCTCTTTGTTCTTCACCATGTAGACACAGACTTAGGTGTTCTCATTTTTTGTTATGAAATATATTACTTTTATTCTTTCCTGGACTCCGGTCTTATTCATGAGGATTGAGGGCAGGGAAACAAGATTCATTTCACCTCTAATTATTTATCTCCGCAACAGGGTCCTCATTTTCCCCACCTCGGAAGGATGGAAGGCTGAGTCAACCTTGAGCCTGGTGAGATTTGAACTGCCAAATTGCAGTCAGCCGGCACTCAGCAGAAGTAGCCTGCAGTACTGCACTCTAACCACTGCGCCACCACAGCTCATTACTTCCATAGAGGAGTTTTATGATGCATGAAAGTGTGGACAAAGCACTTTTTTTTTTAAATAATGAAAGCATTTTATCCATGTTTTCATGGCTGCTTTGTAATGTCTTCCACAACCAGCCACACAAACCAAGAAAAAGACGCATCACTTTAATTATTTCAAAAGAGTGCTTTACATGTACTCCTGTTTTGTGATACTGGCAATAAACAGTTGTTTTGAAATGGGATTGGGAAAGGTTTAGGCTTTATTTACCCTGCCGGCAGTGGTCCTGATCCAGATGAGATTATTATTTTGTTGTAATTAAACAAAACTGGAAATGAGCTGAGGTGATTTGCAGGTACCAAGCTAAGAATTGTAGTACAACACGTGTGGAAAGTATCAGCTAGGAAAAAATCTGTTTTCTTTGATGCTGAAAAATACAATGAAATAGAAAGTTGTTTAACGGTAGATTCCTGTTTATCCACCACCTCATCATTTATACTTTTATTTATTTCTATTGAATCATTTATATTTAGACATTACTATCTTTATGAAAAACTCTTTTGAAATATTGAGCAAGGAAGATCAGATTCATACAGTTAATTATTGTTGAGCCATTACATCTTAAAATCAGGACACGTTTTGGATTTTGTAACATCTGCCCCAGAGAAGGGGTTGTACTGTGTGAATTATTATCCCATTTGAAACACAGAACCTACCTCAAATGGCTTTAAAACCATATTGTAGTGAAATATGGAGTTTATTCCATTAACTACTGACTGAGTCAATTGGAGAAGTGCTGTTATTAATTTCAATGGAAAGCTAAAATGCAGTTCATTTTCTATAATTGCAGGCCCATGGCCTAAAGAGTTCGTAAAAGCTTTTAATCTGAGGCATTTTTAGAAGGGCATGATCAGAATTTCATCTAGAATAATCAGAAGGGACATAATTATGAAAGCCTCTGTAAAACTCAAATGTAAAGAACTTCACTTACTATGATCTAAGTCTCCAGTGTTTCAAACCAATGTCTTATGTTCATCCACACACTGTTAAAAACAGTGATTAGATCTGCAAACATCTTAATCATGATTATCATTTGGATTAAAGATTAATGTTAACTATATTTGCATATTTTGTTGTTTCTTTGGGCATCTTAGTCAGAATTCGTCGCATCAAGAAGCATCTGCAGGGGAAGATTTTAAAATGTCAATATAGCAGCCATGATGGTGTGTTTGAAATGCTGCTTGTTTTTTATGTGCACCACACATTAAAAAAACGGCAGAGCTTTGATCTCATTATTGTAGATACTGTCTTCATTTTTTTACCACACTCTGCTGAGACCCCTGCATGCAATTAGCCCATTCTGTGCTTTCAAATACTTTACGTAGTGGTCCATCTATATTCACCGAAGGCCTTCATGCTTCCTGCCTTGATTGATGAACTTCTTACTTACCGTTGTCTCCTTTTGTCAGTAATCCTTGTTATTGCCTAGTAGTAGGGAGAAAAGCAAGTTTCTGTTCTTTTTTCTCTTGCATCTATACATAAACTCAGGAAAGGTAATTGAACAGATAGCAGTGCCAAGTAAAAGCAATGCCAGGGGCCTCCTGTTTGGTCCACAAGCCTTGTTAGTTGACCACAAATCTGCTAAACCTTAAATTGATATTTCCCCCCTACTTGCAGTAATCATGCAACAAACATATCCTTGAAACTTTTTTCTGCCATGTGCCATGTGTACATAATGTTGGCTTCATCTTGTCCACCAGCCCTTGAGTGAGATAGACTTAAGTCATTGTTAGCTGTACTGGGAAGTGATATTGTCCTCCTTATTCCAGTATTCTCCAAGGGCAGCCCAGGGACTGTCACCCAGGATCTTGGAAGGAATGTGGGGGACTGCAGTGACCTGAAATTGAGACAATAGAGGCAGCTAGGAACCGACAGTGGGGATAGCAGTGTTCACGCCTGTATCATTTTCTGTTGATAGGTAGACAGTGTTTCAATTTAGCAGTGGGGAAAGATAAATAAATCTTAAATTTGATTTGATTCTAAGCATTATCTTTCCAATCTATGGATCACAATCTATGGGGGAATATTTTTCATATGCTGTTTCAATTTACTAGGTGCGCAAAATAAATTTAGTTGATGACAGTATAAGGATGAAAAATATAATATGCTGAATGCATGTGATGTATACTAAAAATCTGCACTCTTGTTTTCTACTGAAATCAAGTGCACAAAGTAATGCACAAAGCATCCGTAAGCTTCACATCCCTTAAATTGTGCCGAACAATCTCTGTTCCAAATCCCACAACGTCTTAACAGGCATGTGCTTTGCAAATGACGGAAGTGATCAAAGCTGTACAACTTTCAGAACTGAATGTCTAAGTTAGTAGATCAAGGAGCTTACTTTTAAATCAGTTCTGGTTTTTTTCAGTAAAGACATGTTGTATTTAATTTAGCTCTTAACATAATGTGTATTAATGTAATGCTATCTGGATCCTTCTATAGCTAAATCGGCACCACTGATGCACAAGAGAGGGATTTAGCAAACTGGAAGTAATCCTGAGATTTGCAACAAAGTGTGTCCATGTCCATGTGTGTGTGTACAAAGAGGATGATTAAAACTTAAGAAGCCTAACTATTTTCCCTTCCCCCTGCCCAAATGCATATAACTCAATACATTTAAAACACGTACTCTACTAGGAAAGTGGAAAGCTGGATCTGAAATTGACTGAAGCATTTTGGAAAAAGACAGAATTAGTGTGAAACTCTCCATACAGCAACACTCAGTTTCAGTTCACAATTGTACAATATCTACTTACAGTTTTTTTTAAAAAAGATCATTTATTATTATGAGAGTGCCAGTTTGGTGTGGCTAAGGCACCAAGCTACACACTGGGAGACCATGAGTTCTAATCTGTCAGGCACAAAGCCATTTGGGTGATCGTGGCCAGTCACTCTTTCTCAGCCCTAGGTGAGAAGAGGCAAAGACAAATCTCTTCCAAAAATGTTGCCAAGAAAACTGCAAGAACTTGTCCAGACAATTGCAGGAGTCAACATTGATCTGAAGATATATACCCGAAGCAGAGGTGGGTTCCTCCTGGTTCGCCCGAACCGGTAGCGACCCACTGGTGACATCACGGAACCGGTTCTATCGGTGCCGGTCCATGGGTGCCACCATCTTTTTTAAAAAAAAATTTTAAAAAAATTTCCGGGTTTTTTCTTCTTCTGCGCATGCGCAGAAGCCGAGTTTCCAGCACTGCGCATGCATCGCCATCTTGTTTTTGGCTTTTTTGGGGGGGGGGGTTGGGGGGGAATTTTTTTCCGGGGTTTTTCTTTCTGCGCATGTGCAGAAGCCGAGTTTCCAGCACTGCGCATGTGTCGCCATCTTGTTTTGGGCTTTTTGGGGGGGGGGGATTTTTTCAAATTTTTCGGCACTGCGAATGTGCCACACAGCACGGCCACGCGGCGTGGGAGGAAGCGAACCGGCAGCAAGGTAAGTTAGAACCCACCCCTGACCCGAAGGTATAATGTATTACTATGGAATGCAGCATCAATCAGTTCAACATGGTTATAAATAAATAGGATGTTGCTACAGAACAAGATTGGGTCTCCGTTAATTGCACAGTTGAGAAAAATCAGTCTCACCATTCTCCTCCAAATGGTGGAAGCAAATGGAAAATGTTGACTAAAAGAAGAAAGAAAAAGATAAATGGGTAATGTATCCATGCTGGTTTTCTTACTCATTACCGTGCCATTGTTCCTACCAAAGAAAGTAAAGTTGGCCAACTTCAGGAACCCAATGTTTGTCTGCTTCCTTCTTTGTAGTTCTGTGGAGCTCTGCCACTATTATAAAAGCTGATTTGCCAGTGTTTAATATCTACTCTAGCGTGTTATATTGCATCGTTTTCTTAACAGTTTTTATTTATCCACTATCAAAGCTACACACTTAGGTTCCTGTTTGTCTCAGTGAACTTTTAAAATAATCTGGCTGATAGTCTTGTTAAGAGGCAAAAAAAAAAAGCATCTTGTAGATTGTCAAAGTTTTAAGGATGCTATTTAGGCTGATGGAGACAATTTGGAAGGAGACATACTCTACCTTAGTTAGGCAAAACCATTCTTAACAGGTTGAGCAGATTAAATAGCCTTCCTAAGGTGACAAGCCAGAAGACCACTAGATGGCAGCAAAAATTAGTTTTCTATATCTCTTTGCTACCATCTAGTAGTCATCCAGGGTTTTGCATGAATGATTTTATTTATTTTTTGTTACAACTATACAACTGGCTGAAATGATAATTCTTTTGATCCCACGTAATCTGGATGGATGAGGAGAACTGTTGCCTCAGTGGCCCCAAATAACCAACCTAATGATGATGGATGTCAGGAAAAATAGGTTAGCAACATAATCTTAACTAGATATCTAAACCGTCAAGGTTTAATCATGGTTTCCCTATTCTTTCAGGTGTGTTGGGTTAATACAATATATTAGTTACACAATTCAATTGAAAAACAAACTGAAACCTTTCAGGGGGGAAAGTACAAATAAAGAAAATTACAATAACTTACAAGTATGCACACCCTCTTGTAAGTAGGGATGTGGCTGTAATACATACAGTATATCCCAAGGGGAACTTAGAAATAGTCCAGGTGGTAAGTCACTGAAATATAAGTACTGTATGTCCTGAAACTGCTATAAATGATGTAAAAATATCTTGTTTGGGAAAGGAGGGTTTTTTGTGGTTATTGTGTGGGGACTCAATTTCTTTGACCAAATGTTTGGTGGGATTTGATACAAAAGGTTTACAAAGCCAATGCTTCTGAGAAGATTGGATATGATAATTGAGCAAACCAGAGGACCAACCAAGGCTGCAATCTTAAGCAGAGTTATTTAAAAATAACAATGCCTAAAATATATTGGGCTTCTGAGATCAGGCTAAAATGAGATTTTTGTGAACATAATATGATCAATTTCATATTGCTTTTCTATGAATCTTGATTTCTTGCCTCCATCTTCACTCCTGTAAGGCTTTATTCAGATCATTGTCTACTCATGTTACTGAGTTTTTAAAGGATTAAATAGTGAATCATTTCAAATATTTGTCAATACACGTGAAACATTTTCCCTTGTCTAAATCATTACTTAAGGAATTAACTCACAACACAGTAGAAATGCAAATTAACATCCTGTCAATGTATACTAGATGTTGGCTACCTAAGCAAGCTGAGAGGATAAAATGATGAATAGAATGTAATATATGTGAAGAATGACACTGTTTCTAGCTCAACGTTGTTGGAAATGTGGTATAAATAACATAATGAGATCTCTTTATGATGTGCTCCATTTTGGCTAAGCACCAGTGGATTTTAGGATGTACAAATTACATGACTGTGATATAGATGGCTCACGACCATTAGTATATAGTGCAAGGGAGATTTATGCAGGATCGAGGAAAACATCTCAGTGACATGCAGACGAACAGACACTTGCAACAGAACAATTTTATTACGGATAATATTAATTGTAACCGATGTTTTAAATCAGGGGTGTCAAACTCTATTTCATTGAGGGCCGCATCAGGGCTGTGGGTTGACCTCAGGGGGCCGGGCGGGCATGGCTGACTGGGTGGGCTTGGCCAGCTTGATGCCACTCCCCAAACTGCTGGAATGTTTCCTCTTTGCATTGGGTAGACCGGGCCGAAGCTACGCTGGCCCAGTTTCCCCTTCGTATTGGGTAGACTGGGCCGAAGCGATGTGGGTAGACCGGGCCGAAGCAACACGGGCCGACCCCTTACATTTTCCAGGATGGCCCCACGGTCCGGATCCAACCACATCGCAAGGCTGGATCCGGCCTTGAGTTTGACACCCCTGTTTTAAATATATTGTCCGCTATCTCGAGGACTTGCAGAGTAGAAAGAATTAATAAAGTACATACCTTCCTCCTCCTATTTTCCCCACAGCAACCACCCTATGATGTGAGTTGGGATGAAAGAGAGAGTGATTAGCCCTAGATCACCCAGTTGGCTTTCGTGGCTAAGGTGGAACTAGAACCCTTGATCTCTGGCTTTCTAGCCTGATGCCTTAACCACCAGACCAAACTGGCTCCATTGCTATTGCTGACCACTGATCATTACTACCCGGTTTGACTAACTGAATGTGCTATGTGCTATTGATACAGTACCTGCTCAACATTTTGAAGCACTGATATTTTTTCTACCGTCTTCCTAAAATGCATCCCCTCTTAATGCACGTCATCTGAGCCACAAATTTACCAATGATAATCAAAGCCAGACTGCCCTATGAAAGAGGAATTTGATAAAAACCAAACCGTGCCATTGGTTTGTAGCCAATTTTGGAAAGATTAGATTCTGTGGAACACACAGTGAAATAAGATTGCTGAAATTATGGACCAAGGAAACAATGGTATCACCATCATGTGAACAAGAGTCAAGTTGGGGCTGTTTAGGCCATATATTAATTTCAAAATAAAAAAGGTCCTCTCATACAATACATGGGTTATTTTTAAATGGGGATGAGAACTAGAATAATTAACCTGTGAGGAAGTGATGTCCACGCCCTGTACAAACATTATTAAGTAGACCATAAAACTGCTGAATTCTGAGGGTGCTTTATCCATCCCAGCATATAAGACCAAAGTAGACTTATGGAATTTAATATATCAACCTCCATGAACAGAGTGCTTCAATCAAGAAGCATATCCTATTCATAGAAGCTGAGCTATGGAGTTCTGTTAAGTGTATTATACCACATTGGTACTCCATATGGTGGATTTCTTCCATACAAGAAGAGGTAGGAGAGCAACAATGGAATTTCTTCAATTCACTGGTTTGTGAGAATATAATAAGCCAATGTATATAATAAAGTGTTATGGCTAAAACATACATATATCATAGTAGCAGGAAGCTCAATAAAGTCATGATTGTGTTAAAGAACTGAGATGCACTTGAAGGTTCAAGTAGACTTGGCTCACCAGTGAGAGAAGAACATTATAAAAGACAACAGTCAAGACCATACACCACTGCAAAAGGAAAACTCATTTTTATTTTTCTCTTATCCTTCAGTTAATACCACAGCACTGGAATTCACTGTATGGTATAGTTTAAGACAGAAGGCACTAAAGAACCAACCCAATGATATACATGAGAATAATAAGGAAATTGAAATAACATGTCAGCAAAAAAAATAGGGCAAGGATAAGAGAATCCACCTGGTACCAGCTTCTATTAATAGAGATGGTAATCGATAGTACAAAATCCTAGCACAAAGTCTACGTTACTCTTTGCCACTACATGAGATGATGGTTTTGCCTGAGCATTCAATGCAATGGCCTAATTTCAAACGGCATGTGCTGAATATAGGACAACTATGTTCCTCATTAGCCTTTAGGGTAAGTTGCAATAAGATGCAATGCTTTGTTTACCGAAAAATTATATCCCATCATTCACTCAAGGAAGGGAAAATAGTTGCTTATTATTGTACAAACATTAAGGCTTAGCCCTCAATCTTTCCATCTTGAATGTGTCCATAATGATGGTACAACACTGACCTCCTCATGCCAGCTCTCTATTTTACAGTGATATCCTCTTATCCAAAGCCATATTTCTCTCTTCATAATCCTGACTGCTGTGGCTGCTGGGTCCTGAAGTGTATCCCATCTTCAAGGGATTTCACAATGGAATTCTTTACGAAGGTGGGCCATTTTATTACAGCAAATATGGAAGGCTACATACATAGTAGCAATAACCTACTAGAATGTGAAAAGTTTTGCAATGGTAGTACCTCCTCCTATGTATCACATCAATTGCTTTTGAAACAGAGCATCCCAAAAGCAACATGCAATATAGCATCAGAGACAGTTAGAAAAAAAATCATGAAGATACAACATTCCTTATGCAACCCCAGGAAGTTCTTTGGACTTTGGTCTGTGTACAAACGGGAATTTTCACTGCAGTTCTGACTGGGCTAAATAAATTCCCATCCTTGATGGATATTATTAAACACAGTAATACTGTATGGATCTACAGTGTGAAAGCATAAGATTTTGCATTGCACAGGACAGAAGTAAAATCATATTTGTTGTGTTGTTGTTGTTTTTTTAAAATCAAAGTCTTACCGCTTTCTTTAGAGCAAAGAACTCAAAAAGACATGCCATATTATTTCATATTAGAATGTTTCAAACATGGGAGTGAAGGGAGGCAGGAAAAATACATGCCCATACTAGATAGATGTGAGGGTAAAATACATTCTCAGGTAAGTAATACTAGCATTATAATACACAGATCATTCTAAACGTACTTAACCATTATGAATTAGACTACTTTCAAGTAGGCCAATGACTTTAGCAGAGGAAATCTAGATTCATTTGAAAGCCAACACTGAGTGCTTTACAAAAGGATGCCCATATTGTCCAACTACCTATGGTAGAGGTTTGTCTTAGAATGTAAGTATGAATCTGTGTATAAAACAAACTAGCTGTCCTCAGCTCAGAGAAGGTAAATAATTAAGGAAACGACTCCATAAACAACATAGGTTGTTTCAGCATTTTAGGTAAAGGCATCTGGGCTTTTATCAGGAGACAAAATAACGAGGGAAAATACCATTCTTTTTCCCAGTTATGGGTGTCAGGTTCCTTCTCCCCATTAGATTTCCTGAAATTATAACAGCACTCCTAGTAATAGTTTTTCCCTTTTCTAAATTATTTCTCAGCTTTTGCATATAAGACACACAAGAAAGCTACAATTAGCTGCAGTATAAAGTGTAAAAATGGTTTTTAGAAAAACATTTTTTTACATAGCAAAACATTCACTTTGGACAGCAATTATCAATGCATGTTAATATTGCAGATCAAACTAATGTCACCCCCAATTAATTTTTGTTACTGTTGCCAGCACTGTTATCATACCCACATTACATTCTATTGAAGGGTACAACCTCCTTAACACACGAAATATTCAAAAAATAATCCAATTATTGCAGTTCATTTTTTTTTAAAGTAGGCTTTGGTCCTACTCAGTGAACACAGTCAGGATGGAAAGAAGTTCAAATACATTTTGTAGGGATTAGGAATATTGAGACGCACATAAATTTTTCCTCTTTTGAAAGGGACTATGAAGTCTACAAACCATACACCTTAATTAGCTAGGTTTCTGCTATTAAATCTCCTTAGTGAAAGAGAGAACTGGCAAGACCTAAATGACCATTTTCCAAGAACTGTAATAGGCAAATAAAGTTATATATATATATAAGTGGCAGATTTTCATTAAAGCATCACTCTTTTGAAAGAATTTATATTGCATCTACTCTAACAATTGTATACACTTCATGAAGTGCCAATGTACATTCTGTACCTTCGCTTTCACTTATCACTACAATCTTTTACTTTTAAAAAATCTGGACCTTATGGTTAAAGAAATATATTCGGTTCAATGCTCCCCAGTCTGATAAAGTTGACCATGGCTTTCTTTTACATAAACTAGAACTGTTCTGGAATGGATGGTCCTATTATCAGATGGATTCACTGTTGGTTGAACAATAGTACCCAATTCATGGTCCTTAGTAGATCAAGGGGAGCAGGTACTTCAGAATTCTATTCTGGACCTAGCATTCTTCAGCATTGTTATAAATGACTTAGGCAAGCTATAGAACGGATGCTAAGCAGATTTGCAGATGACACAAAGCCGAGAGGAGAGATTGGCAATACATTAGAAGACCAGCTCAAGGTTCAAAGGGTATTGATTTGTATATTGAGCCCTTTCAATGAAATTCAGTTCAATGGTCAGAAATGTAAGGTTCTGCAATTAAGGAGTGGAAAAAAACCCCAGATGCACAAGTACAATACCGGTGGTATTTGTTTTGAAAGTAGTATTGGTGAGAAGGATCTGGGTGTCCTGGTAGACCACAGATTAAGTAAGAGCCAACGATGTGCTGCAACTGCTCAAAGAGCCAGTGCCACCTTAGGCTGCGTCAACAGAGAAATAATCTTGAGATTGTGGGAAATGACAGTTATATCATGTGCTGGCCTGATCAGATTACAACTAGAATAATGTATCTGGGATTGGCTGCCACAGTACAGGAATTGGAAAGAAGGCAGCGAAGTACAAGAGATGATGAGGGGTTTGGCAATGAAGTCCTATCAAGAACAATTGGAAGGACAGGGGATGTTTATCCTAAAGAAGATAAGGCTAAGGGGAGACACAAAAATTTACAATGCCAGAAGGGCTAACATAGGGAAGAGGATGTACATTTATTCCTCATAGTGCCAGAGGATAGGACAAGAACTAAAAGCTGGAAGCTTCACAAAGAGATTCACATTTAAAATTAGGAAGAATATCCTATGACCTGATTCTTGGAGTTGTGAGTGCTCCATCTCTAGAGGTTCTCAAACGATGGTTGGTTATTCATCCTAGTTAGCCTAGAAGACCTCCAAGGTTCCCTTCCTGCCCTATTATTTTATGAATCTTGAAAGTCGGGGAATGGGTGAGCCAAGCTTCCTGTGGCAAGTAGCTCCATTGTACCCCATGCCTTGTCCAATGATAATGCAAAATACACAATGAAGACTTAATGGAGGAATAAATTATGCAAAATAGAAAATGCAGACATAATGGCAAGTTCTCATAATTTATTCAGATTACAAGATTTGGAATTATCACAAAAGATACCTGCCTATAAGCAAAGCACTGCTCTGCATCTGATGCTACTTTCATAGGTTGGTCATGCATCAGTGCATGCCTTAGATAATAATACTGATTGCAGTTTCAGCCTTGGGGCAACTATTTATGCTACCAGGGGTTCTTACAAGCTACTGTCATGCTTCACATGAAACATGGGCTTGCTGATTACATGTAGCCAGGGTCAAATTGGTACATTATAATTACGATGCCATAAATACTTTTGTTGGGCAATGGCTGACAACCATTTTCTTTCTTTCCACCACTCCTTGCCGCCCAATGCATTTGATAATAGAAAACCAACTGTAACCTTGGGGCAGTGCGCCTTCTTATGGGTTAAGACTATTATATGGAGCATGTGCTACATGGAATTACTTCCTGCAGCTTCTATGTGGCAGTCATAGCACAAAGAATTGCTCAGGCTCTCATATAAACAGAAGAATACTGAAATGTAGGAAAAAATATGTAGACCTTAATCTATTAAATCTTAACGCAGCAACACATTTTAACAATTGAAACAGAGGGTTCCAGGTGTGCCTTCCGTGAGCAAAGCTGAAAACCTAAATAGGAAGCACCTTACAGGATAACCATCTCTTATGTAGAAGGCCTTACGTGTCATTTGTTGTTAACCTGCTGTCTTCAGGTTATACATTTGCATCTCTGTTTAACAATGCAGAGATCGGCCTAGCAGGTAGCTAACATGCCAGCATGTTGGCACCCAGGCTAGGTGCAATCCTGCCCCCACTACAATTGTTGGAATAGGCTGATCTCCTTAAGCCAACCAGGAAACTGAAGTATATGCACATGGATACTGCAATGACATAATGATGGGAAATAAACAAAATAATAATAAACAAAACTTGGTAGAAATGGCTACTTTAGGATGGGAAGAACAACACAGTACAGTTAAAAATCTTCCTTTCCCACGCACTCCGTTTACACACATTTGTCAAATATGCAGGTAGCAATTTTTTGGCCCAGCTTATTACCAGCTGCATTAGTAGAAAAGGGGGAAAAAAATCACAGCTTTGCCTGAAAAAGTCGAGCCAGCTATTTGAAAAAAAAAAAAAAAGCTGCTTCAACCAATGTATATGTTCTTTGCACGTTATACAAGACTTCCTGGCCAGCAGATAACAGTCAATGTTACTTTATTTCTCTGTTCCTTTAACATAGGAACCAGCGCTGAATGGCTCATACCCATGGTTGAAAGTCCATTGACAGCAACAATCATATCACCACATCTAAGGAGAGAAACAATGAGGATTAGTAAGTTGCACAACCCCACATACTGCAGGAAATGACCTGAGTTTGCAATTCTTAGATGCCTCTGTTTAGGTATGATGGAAGACTAAACTTGACACCATTCTAGCTGCAAAGGATGTGTTAACTGACTGATATATATTTGCACAAAACAATTGTTCCAAAGAAGAAAGCATTTTGTTTACATTAAATACAGCAAGTACAATCTCTCACTGTCTCTACCGCAGAAGGGTAGGCCTCTTTGAAGATGACGCTGGTAATTCAGATTTTAAAAAGTAACAATTGAATTCAAATGATTTTGAATGTTTAATTTCTATCGCCTGATTAATTGAGTTCAGTTAATGGAACAATTTATAGTTGATTCACTAAATAGCGTAGCTGTGAAAAATATCTGGAAAGGCAGAAAAGTGAAAACATTCAGCTTAGCATTTAAAATTGTGGAAAAAAAGAGGAATGTGGGATGATTTGGTGACTAATGGATTCTTGGTTTGTGGTAGACATCCGAAGGATATCAAATTGGAAAAATGACCCAGATCCTCCTGAGGAAGCTGGAGTCAGAAGTTCACCAGGCAAGGCTGCTGTGAGGAATATACTAGGTATCTGTTAGTTAAAGTATCTACTAAAAGTTGGACTTTAGTCTTGAGGCAGGTGCCATGAAAGTAAATGAGCCTCAGTCTGACTTGGTTATCCGGGAGGAATTTGATCCTGTTAGTTCTCAGAATGTGTATAGGATTCTTAGATTATAAGCTTGGATCCCTGTCCCTCCTGGTTACTCAAACCTCCCCAGGAGATGACATGCAGTTAGGATCTGGTGATGGGAGTGAAGGCATGGTCCTGCCAGTTTTGAAGGAGGAACTGGTTCATTCCCTTCTAAAAAGAAAAAAAAAAGCTATTGGGGAACTCAACCAGGTAGGCAACTTCTGTCCTTCCCTTTCTACTGAAAAACAGCAAAAAAAAAAAAAAAAAAAAAAAAAAAAAAGGTCCCAAATCATGGTCACATGACCACGGACCACCACAATTGGTTGTAAATGCAACCGGGTTGCCAGCTACCCAACTGTGATCATGTGACTGCAAGACAGGGCAGCAGTCATAACTCTGAGGATGGGTCATATGTCGCTTTTTAAAAGTCCATCATAACTCTGAATGGCCATTAATGCCAGTTGTAAGTAGAAGACTACCTGTCGATCAAATTCCCTGCTCAGTGCATCAGGATCTGTACTTTACAAAGAGTTACTTCTAACACACAAAGTACACACATTTCATATTGTCTTGAGCAGTGTTTCTCAACCCTGGCAACTTTAAGATGTGTGGACTTCCCAACGATTTGGGAAGTTGAAGTCCATACATCTTAACGCTACCTTATGATTCTTGACGAACTTATCTTTTCTTTTATGTACACTGAGAGCATATGCACCAAAGACAAATTCCTTGTGTGTCCAATCACACTTGGCCAATAAAGAATTCTATTCTATTCTATTCTATTCTATTCTATTCTATTCTATTCTATTCTATTCTATTCTATTCTATTCTATTCTATTCTATTCTATTCTATTCCAAGATTAAGAAACGCTGGACTTGAGAACGAATCTGAAGTATCAGTTGTGAGCTCTGGTGACTTCCTTATATCTTGTTAAAATTACAGATAAAAACCAAAAAGAAGCCTTACTTGAGTCTTCCATCAAAATATGCTGGTGTTCCTATAACAATTGTTTTAATGAAGAAAGGCTGGTTTGTGTGATTTTCCTCGTAGCCACCAACAATGCTAAATCCCCAGCTGGCTAGATTGCTCCTTCTTAGCACAACGTCATGGTAACTATGTAGGCAGCTGTGGAAAAAAAGGGCAAGGAGCTGTAAAATGTATTAAGCAAATCTGTTAGACCTCTAACAAATAATAATAACTCTTTCAGGCTTGCCTGCATACAACAAATTAATGATTTTTAATAATTCAAACAGTACTTATTCGGTAAGATGCATTTCTAAACAAAAACTCTTCTTTCCCTGAAGTGTGGCACAGCTTTTAAATATCCAGGCAAAATATTAAATCAACTGACCTCATACCCAAACCTGGATCCATATTCTATGAGATCAAGAATGCTGATGTTTAGAGAGTAACTAATTTTTGGAAAACCTTGGGAAAAGTAACCTGAGGTCTTGAAGGGGGCAGAAACATTTTAAACATAAAATAGCAAATAATAAATATATGACAAATCATTTTTATAGCTCCTTTTTAAAATAGACTCCTTTTTACCAAACAGGGCCTGCTTCTTTGTTTTGTTGGTTTGGGTTTTCACAAGAAACTATAGGTTAATCCTGATATCCTGAGAGTAATTCTAAAAAAAGGTATGCTCTTATGAGCCACGGTGGCGCAGTGGTTAGAGTGCAGTACTGCAGGCTACTTCTGCTGACTGCCGGCTATCTGCAATTTGGCAGTTCAAATCTCACAGGCTCAAGGTTGACTCATCCTTCCTGTTGCCACAGGAAGGTTTGCCACTAATTATTTAGAGGCATTACAGGTATCACATGAGAACTTCATATCAGTATACAGTGTCATTTCAGAATAAGAGTCCTGCTGACAAATTAAAATGAACGTAGTGACAGTAGAGGCTGCTGCCCACCCTTCATTGCCCTCTTGTTACCCCACCCACTGCCAACACCCACTTCCAGTACTGCCCTATCCCCTGCCAACACCAACACCACCCCACCACTTTCCATCCTTCCGAAATGGGTAAAATGAGGACCCAAATTGTTGGGGGCAATATGCTGACTCTGTAAACTGCTTAGAGAGGGCTGTAAAGCACTGTAAAGCGGTGTATAAGTCTAAGTGCTCTTGCTCTTGCTCTACCAATCACTTATATTTATAGAAACATTAAAAATTACAATAATGTCTTCTATTTTTAACACATTATACTGTAAGGGAATGGCATGCACAGGACTTGCAAAAAGCTTCTGAGGTTGAGTATAGAAAACAGCATGATTCTTCAACCCTGCTCAGAAAAAAAAATGCAGACGCTACAGAGAAGAAGAAGATGAAATTATTCATACCTTGGCAGTCCTAACCACATGACCCAAGATGGCGACCAGCTAGCATCATATTCATTCTCACTGATGGTGCTCGGCTGCTCATCATTTGCCTGGGGCTGCTCTTCTGCAATCTGGACCTCTAGAGCCTTCAGAGCAACGACCGAGGAAGCAGCGCTGGCTTTGAGCATAGCCACGGCCTCGCTGTGACTCAGATTGGTCAGATCAATGCCATTAATATTCATCAACACGTCACCTGGGTAAAAACCAACAAGAGGTCCCGTTGAGGGGATATTCAATTGCAAATGAATACCACTAAGTTGCTATTTTCTGTGTTTTATCTAACAACAGGATGTCACATATGTACAGATGCAGAGGACATGTGGCAGCTTGCATCACGCTTGACGGAACTATAATGTCTGTTATTTCTGCGCTTCAATGTCAGCATTTTCCAATCAGCCTGGTATGCTAAAAGGGGCAGTCTTTCTTTCTTTCTTTCTTTCTTTCTTTCTTTCTTTCTTTCTTTCTTTCTTTCTTTCTTTCTTTCTTTCTTTCTTTCTTTCCTTTCTTTCTTTCTTTCTCTCTCTCTCTCTCTCTCTCTCTTTCCTTCCTTCCTTCCTTCCTTCCTTCCTTCTGCTGCATCCTGGTGCCTATTTCCGCGATCTCTGGAACATCCTAATACTGCCTTCTGCCTTTACCTCTTTTGATCCTGCCATCTCTTGCCAAACAGCCGTGAGGTTGTACACTTGTAACAAATATTGGCAATTCCCCACTTTTGCTGCCTCGACCTCCTGCTACTGTCATGCCAAGGGACTCGTGGGGCTCCTTCTTCACTGTGATATGCTTCTCTTGGCAAGTCACACATTGTGAGAGGTCCTACAAAGAAAAGAACAAGAGTTTAGGCACACATTTAACTTAGGTTAAGTCTGAAGGAGGGAAGCCAAATTATCTGCACATACAGATCCCGATGGGGAACAAATAGTCATGTAGACTTTGCCAGCATCCATTAACTGTAGCTCAACAATTTTTAAATCTATATATATAAAAACCAAAAACCACTCACTCATCACGAAATCTCCAGAACTGTAAAGCCTACAAACTTGAAACTTGGCACGTATGTTCCTCTTGGCTTCTAGGTGCTCGCTAAGAAAGGATTTTTCGAAATGACCATCAGGTCATTAGTATTTCTTATATTATTATTAACACGCTCTGATGGTAAGGAGTTAGATGTTCAACTCTCCCTCAAAGCCAAATACCACTTACGCATCATCATGAAATCTCCAGAACCGTAAAGCCTACAAACTTGAAACTTGTCACATATGTTCCTCTTGGCTTCTATGTGCTCGCTAAGAAAGTATTTTTCGAAATGACCATCAGACATTAGTATTTCTTATACAGTATTATATTAACACGCTCTGATGCGAAGGAGTTAGATGTTCTACTCCCCCTCCCCACCTGAAAAGAACTCTGTTCCAACTGCCAGTTGCCTTATATTAACACGTTCTGATGCTAAGGAGTTACACATTCTACATAAATTTTCAAGCTTTAAGTGTCAATGTATCAAGCCCGATCGTAACTACTCATTAATTTTCAAGCTTTAACTGTCAATTTATCAAGCCCGATCACATAGTTTCGTAGTGAAGCACGGGTATCCAGCTACTAGTATTGAAATATGCTTACAAAAGACATGCACTATGGGAGACTGCATTTTTAAATATACAGGGTTAATCAAAAAGAATGAACCGATTTCATGACGCATTGCTTCAGTTCTCAAGCATCGTCATGTAATGAGTCAGTGACCATTTGAAAGAGGAGTTATCTAAGTGTTGAAGGCCACATGGAACACTTGTACGACAGGAAATAAACGTTGATTGTGAGTAGAATACTTGTGACTTGGCTGGAGTTTTGTATTACTTTTCCTTAATAAAATATTGCGTCATGAAATCGGTTCATTCTTTTTGAATAACCCTGTATTTCACAGAAGATTTCATACCTAAAAGAATGCATTAAGGATAATAGTTTTTAAAACTGCATATATTAGAGTTGTTCACAATACAACTGTTATTAGAGATAATTAAGTATATCAATGCAAGTGGATTTCCTTAAAAAAACATTTTACAAGTGAATTACTGTCAGAGTGATACTGACAGATGTTTCATTTAAAAAGCCTCATATAGTCATTTAAAAGACACTGTCATTTCCCCCCCCCCTTCCAAAGATTCAGGAAATTAAGTGCCCCTCCACAAACCTTCTTACAAATACAAAATATTTGTGCTCTCCATAATCAACCTCTATGATCTAAAATTCTTTTTTTTGTTGTTACTGTTTGGATTGCATAACAATAATATATATCCAATTTGGAGGGGGGGGAGAAGATATGTGTGTATTTGGAGATGGTACTTAGGCTCACATCCTTTTGGATCTGAATGTATATTTTCAAATTGAGAAATGGTATAATGGGAGGTGGCACATCCCTGTCTATTCTGCTGGGAAATTTTAAGTGCCTGCCCATATTTAGAGGACAATATTTTTAATCATAAAGATTAACAGATGCCTGTGGGAATAGCTGTGATATCCAGTAGAGGGTGCATTTTTCCAACTTCCTAGGCATCTAATCATACAATATGTTTAATCTTAACAAAAATGCATGGACAAAGTCATTCTTTCAGCAATCAACATTGTAGAGGTAAGGGGTAACTCCTGTTTTCTCATTTTTTTGTTAATTTCCCAATTTTGGGTTCGTTCCATTTTAGTTTGCAACTTCTTAAAGAGTACAGATTAAAAGTTTTTCATGTCTTAATATGCATTTCCCTTTAGTACTCCTATTTTATACGTTGGTTTGCTTATTAACTGTATTTTTTTTTAAAAAAAAACCAGTTCCCTAGTACATTACTTTTTATATATTATTTTCATTAATACATTAAATGTGTGACTATTCCCTCCCATATGGATTTCAGTGCCTAGTTAACTGGAAAACTGTATTAAAAATTCTGTAAAAATATGAACACTGAAATGCACTGAATGCATTTAAATTCATTCATTTATTTGTTTAGGGAACACAGAGGCAAATTTACATTAGAATATAAATTTAAATAATACCTTGTCCATTCCCAAACTTACCTTATGTGGGCTTGGCCTGTTGCTGTGATATAGCTGATAGGATTGATGATGACTGGTGAGATTTGTTCCTCCATCTCGGAGAATGCTTACGATTTGGGACTTGGTAGCCCTGGAAATGGTTAAGTTCACCCTCTCGCCACTGGCCTGCAGATTCACATGAAACACAAATGGAGGATTGGAGAATAAACACTGGCTACATCTGAGAGCAAAGAATAGTCAAAGTACAGGCAGTCTTCGCTTGACGACAGGTTGCTTAGTGACTGTTTGAAGTTACAACAAACCCACCAAAAGCCATTTAGGACCCAGTTCTGGAATTCCATTGGCTGCGCAGACACCCCGCCTCCCACCCCCACGCCCACACCATGGTCACATGACTGGTTTTCAGTGCATGGCAACCAGCTCACTTTTACAGCCAGTTCAGCATTCCTCAGTCATGTAACCATGATTCACAATGTTTTTTTGCTGGTTTCTGGCATTTTTATTTGGTTTCCAGCAAAAAAATTCCATAAAAATACATTGATTCACTAAACGACCATAGCATTCACTTAACAACTGCTCCAGTAAAAGTTGTAAAATTGTGTCCAGTCATGTGGGTGCCTCAACTTACAACATCATGATTGACAACAGAAATTCTGGGGTCCACTATGGTCATAAGTTGAGGACTACCTGATTTTCTATTCAAGAAGCAGCCATGAAGACTATATTGTACGTATGAAGGAAATCAACACTTTTCCTGAGGACCTAATACTGGTCAGACTCTATTTGCTCCAGAGGTGGGTTCCTCCCGGTTCGGACCGGTTCACCCGAACCGGTAGCGACCCGCTGGTGACGTCACGGTGATGTCATGGATCCGGTTCGGTCGGTGCCGATCCGTGGGCGCCGCCATCTTCTTTTTGGATTTTTTTTTTGGAAAAAAAATTGGGGGGGGGGGAATTTTTTTTATTTTTTTTTCTTCTGCGCATGCGTAGAAGCCGAGTTTCCGGCAGTGCACATGCATCGCCATCTTGTTTTTGGCTTTTGGGGGGGGGCATTTTTTTTTATTTTTCGGCACTGCGCATGCGCGCGCGCCCACGAGGCACGCCCACGCGCCATGGGAGGAAGTGAACCGGCAGCGAGGTAAGTTAGAACCCACGCCTGATTTGCTCCACATAATAAAACAATCCATATTCTGGCAAGACAGAGGACTAGTTCAGTCAGTTTGCCAGCACCTGATTTCACTATCATCAGCTCAGCTGTTGCTGATTGCTATCTCAAAAGTTGAATTAGAGAGAAAAAGGAAAATCAAGTAAAATTTGCTAGTCCGCTGAATCTAAATCCCAATGGCTGTGCAGAAGCCAAGGGTGTACCAGGATACTGTTTCATGGCTAGTCTCAAGGGACCTACAGGAAGCTTCCCAACTTTACCATGGAAACCAGCTTGTGGAGGGGAAAAGGGAGAAAGGTTTGAAAAAAACAATGCTATATAATTAATAGGGTCGTGCAGTGCTTTGGTTTCAACAGTGAAAAAAACAACAGAGTTTTTCTTTTCTTGGGCACAATCCCGGGAAAACACAACTTTAAGGAGTTGCTGGCAGGTGCTACATGCCATGTGCCTTCTGACAGAGTTTTCTTCCTCTGAATCTGCAATGCTACACAACCCTATTTAAATTATTGTAGGTCTCTCTAATAATCATCCAGTATAGAGTGTTTATCAATTTATGTGTTTGTTAGTAAGGTTTCGTTTGAATGCAATTTGGGGCATCAACATCCTTGACTTTTAGATGGCTGGCCTTCCTTAATCTGACAACCGGCAGGTGTATTAAGGCAAGAAACCCCATCACTCCCAACCACCCCGGTCCAGCTTGGGAAAATCACAGTACCCAAAAAGAGAGTGAATCCCCCAGCCACAGGACTTTACCTGGATAATATGAGCAGCCAGTTCAGGTGTGCCGTGCTTCAGGTCATGCCCATTGATAGCCAACACCTTGTCATTGCTACAGAGTCGGCCATCCTGAGCAGCCAACCCCCCTTCCAGCAGGTCAAGAATAAATACTCCTGGCTCATCTGTTCTGCGCACCAGCTTAATGCCAAGCTGTTCGCTGGAGTCTCGCTTGTGTAAGGTCAGATGGAAGCTATCCTCTCGCTGGGGAGGGCTATCACTATGATTGTGTGTTCGGCTTACGAATCGTCTCTCTCGGAGAACAGTGAGATGCAGCGATGTACAGGGCTGGGAAAGGATGGCCCTGGCATGGTTGTGAGACACGTTACTGATGTCAAAGTTATTCACCTGAAAGAAAAGAAGCAGAAAAGATACGTCAGACCTGTGACAATTTGCCCCTGTTCAATGTTCCAGACGGACATCTGTTTCCAGGAGATGCCATTTATTTCTATACCCTTTTTGGCTCCCATTTCCCAGTTTCTCTGTCTGTTCCTGCAATAATCAGCATGACTACATTTAGGTCAAGGATTTTGCATTTCTGGAAGTTTTCCCACCATCTTTTCTGCATGAAAGATGCTGTTCTGGGTGCATAAGGTTAAGCATTCAGAGAATGAGTGAGCTATTAATATACAGAATTCACACTTTGTAAGATCAGAGCCAAATGTACTGAACATTTTTCACAAATATTCTTGGCAATTTCAAGAATAACCTTTGGGGAACATTTTTTTTTCCTTTTGCACCTAGGTAGAACTTTTGAAAACATCCACATATTTACCTATATCAGTTTGCTTTCACCATTACTGATAACCAGGAATGCTAATGGTATACGGGCACACTCTGTATAATGAATTTATTCTATCCTTATCAGCCTTCCTTAACTTGGTGCCTTCCAGAGGTAGGGCACTACAATTCCCCAGTTACATCGGATTGGGGGGGAAGCTTGTGCCACCTGATGAGGAAGGAAAATAAAGAAGAACCCTGAAGGAAAAAGCCTGAAACAGCAGAAAGAAAGAAGCGGTAGTATCACTTAATAGGATGAAAAAGACCAATCCAAAATCTAAACTGCTAAATGTGTTGACACCTTATGATTAGAATAATCACTGAGACTCAAACAACTGTTTCCTTTTCACATTCTGTGTGAAATAGCTATTTGCCACATTCTTGAGTATTAGTAAATGTGTAAAAAATATATTCTACTTCTTTCTCTTTCAATCTATTTTTCTCTCTTTTAACTCACAATATGCTTCAGTATTCCCAAGGCTTGTTAATTAAACTTTGTGACAAAGTCTCCATTTCTCACGTTCCCTGCCAGTAAGAGAGCATATATTCTCAGAGAACTGAAATTTGGGGGAAATTCTGCAAAATCCTTCTCAATTGCATATTTATGAGCTTTTATTTAAACTTTAAAAGAAAATGAAGGGAATAGAGTTTACCAAAGCAAAATAATGATAGTTCATTGATATTGGTAATATTTGCGTAACATAACATAGAGAAAGGGAATTTAAGAGACACAATAAACATAGAAAGAAGATCTATTCAGGAAGTCCAAGTGATTTTAGAAAGCAACTTTGGAATTCTTTCTTGCCTTATTTTGGCACTGTAGCTCTTGTCTTCAGGCTCTGATTAGCTATATTAGACTAAACCTATGCACAAATATTGACTTCAGGGATGGTATTGGAATGATTTTATGCAGGCTTTTATGCAACAAGCATAAAGGGGAATCCAGTATCTTTTTCAATGTTTTATTTGTATACTACTTCTCACACACAAGCGTTCTCATCAATCCAGAATAAATACCTTGGATACACACCTTAAATTGAATGATACTTTGGTAACACCCTAACTCTTTTCCTATTCTAAGCAGGCATCTTAGACAACATTCAATAGACCTAATTAGGAAAACATAAACATCTTATTATTCATCCCTCAAGCTATCAATTCTTTTTGAGTATTTGAATTCTTAAAAGGACTGCCATCTTTGAACAAATTTGTTGAAACCTTCACTAGGCATAAGAATATAAGGAAAGTCTGGATGGATCAGGCTGTAATTGTACCGAGATAAATACTCTGTGTCATGTAATGGCCAACTGGCCAACTTCTCTTCTGTTGGTACCAACTATATTTATTTGGCTAGCTCACGAGACTAGATTGGAGGGCGATGGCCCTTTTCACTGCTGCTTTCCAACAACCAGTATTTAGGGTGTGAAGCCTACAGTTCAGCAGCCAGTGACTGTCTTATCTTCCATGATCCTGTCTAGTCCTCTTAAAAAAAAAAACTCTGAGGATCATCCTCTAAATTCAAAGGAAGCAAGAGGACAAGCGAAGCAGTAGAGATGCAACCATCTTTGACACAACATCTCTAGAAAGAGTGCAAAGAAGAGCAACAAAGGTGATTAGGGGACTGGCGGCTAAAACATATATGAAGAACGGTTGCTGGAATTGGGTATGTCTAGTTTAATGAAAAGAAGGACTAGGGGAGACATGATAGCAGTGTTCCAATATCTCAGGGGCTGCCACAAAGAAGAGGGAGTCAAGCTATTCTCCAAAGCACCTGAAGGCAGGACAAGAAGCAATGGGTGGAAACTGATCAAGGAGAGAAGCAACCTAGAATTAAGAAGAAATTTCCTGACAGTTAGAACAATTAATCAGTGGAACAACTTGCCTCCAGAAGTTGTGAACGCTGCAACACTAGAAGCT
>QLTV01004098.1:1105524-1148661 GCA_003457575.1 Thermophis baileyi
GGCGCATCCGCCCCCCCCATTGGGCCATTTTTAACCCTCTGGAGGCTTCAGGAGGCTTCCCTGAAGCCTCTGAAGTGTGAAAAACAGCCCAACGGGCAAACCGGAAGTTCAGAAAATAGACTTCCAGTTTGCCCGTTGGGCCATTTTCCACACTCCGGAGGCTTCAGGAGGCTTCCCTGAAGCCTCCGGAGTGCAAAAAACAGCCCAACGGGCAAACTGGAAGTCCATTTTTCAGAACTTCCGGTTTGCCCGTTTGGCCATTTTTCGCCATCCCAGGCTTCAGTGAGGCCTGTACGCATGCGCGGGGGCAGCGGGGTGTGTGTGTTGTGTGCATGCGCAGGGGGAAGCGGGGGTTGTGTGCATGCGTGGGGGGAGGGAATGGGTGTGGGCACATGCGCGCACTCTGGTGCGCGTACACACCCCCTTTTGGCACGCGAACCAAAAAAGGTTCGCCATCACTGGTATAGGGTTTCCTGCCTAAACAGGGGGTTGGACTAGAAGACCTCCAAGGTCCTTTCCAACTCTGTTATTCTATTCTATTCTATTCTATTCTATTCTATTCTGTTCTGTTCTGTTCTGCTCTGTTCTGTTCTGTTATCTCTCAGTTTGGTGGGAGAAAATGTTCTGTACAATGGTGACATTCAGGATGACAATCTCTGTGGCCTTCTTTGCAGCCTATAAAATTGCCTCTGCCTTATTTGTGCTCAAGATAAATTCTCTGGGGAAGGAAAAAGAAGGAACAGTAGAGAAAGACTGGGCTTGAATTGATCCTTCCAATAGGTTATCAACCTGAGGAACTGATAATTGTAAACTTCCATAATTGATTTCCTAAAACTCCAATAAGATTTTCCATCCTGCATCGGCCCCTCTTCCCCATATACAATGCAAGACCTAGTTCTAATTTGAGAAGGCACAAACATCCACAAAAGCAGATCAAAACTCAAATCTTAATCTCATCCTAATCTCTTAGCATTTTTATGAAAAAGGCTTCAACCTCAGTAATACATGGGCTAACAATCGATACAAACTCAAGGTAAACCGCTCCAAACTCGATTGCAGAAAATACGACTTCAGCAACAGAGTGGTCAACGCCTGGAATGCTCTACCTGACTCCGTTGTTACATCCTCTAACCGCCACAGCTTCAACCTTAAACTGTCTACTGTGGACCTTACCCCATTCCTAAGAGGTCCATAAAGGGGGCGTGCATAAGCGCATCAGCGTGCCTACCGTCCCTGTCCTACTGTCCCCATTTATTTGTATTCATTTCCTTCGTTCATGTCCATGTTCATATTCATACCTGCTATCTTGTACATGTTTGACAAACTAATAAATAAATAAATAAATAAATACATGAAAATGGTTTGTAAACTGGGGGTTGGAAGCAGAGAGCTTTAGAAATCAACAACTATAATTTCTACTGGTCTGCTAAAAATGACATTGCTATATTTTCCAATGTATTATACAGAGGTCTATAGGCAATGGAAGCATTTCATATCACTCGCAAAAGAAGGAATAAACAATCATCTTGATTTCCCTATTTTTTTTGGTTGAAAAATATGAAATAGATATAAAAAACCATGAAATTCTGTTCAATCAGGAATATATAGTAGCTACTAAAAAAGCTTATTTTACTTTGCTTGAATTATGGCGCATTCTGGCCATTAGCTGCTACAGTACATTAACTTTTATCCCAAACAGAGAATTCCAAAAATGTGCCAGGAAATCATTAATCTTTCTTGCTTACTTATCATCTAATATATAGCTGCACAATCTAGACCAGAGGTCTTCAAACTTGGCAACTTTAAGACTTGTGGACTTAAGCTATGCTGGCTGGAGAATTCTGGAAGTCCACAAGTCTTAAAGTTGCCAAGTTTGGGGACCCCTGATCTAGACACACCAGAGTTGAGAAGAATATATAATCGGATATGTACCTGCAGTATTTGATCTCCAGCAAGGAGCCTTCCATCTCTGGCAATGATCCCGTCACGATAAACCTCTTGAATAACAATGTTGATCAAAGGTGTTTCATTGCCACCCACTATGCTAATTCCCAATTCAATATAAGGATTGGACCGATGAATTTCAATGGTGGTGATCTCACCTTCCGGTAAACTTGATGGCTGATGGATTGCTGCCCAGTTGGGAAAGAAGTCAATGTGTAGCTATAAATACATTTTTTTTCCAATGCAATATGTTGTTAGACAAAAATTAAATAAATAAAACAAAACAAAAAGACACCTGATATGTCATAAGTCAAACAAATGAAAACCCAGCCTGCATGACTGTTTGACCAAACTCAAGTTGATAGTAGGTGGCAAATGTGGGGATGCCTGAAGAGAGATGGGAAGGCCTGGAAAAAACTGGAAAAATTGGAAAAAATCCTGTTCCCCCCCCCCCCCAATTTTTTGTTTTTTTCCATGTCTTCCCATCTCTACACCTGAAATATGACTTTTAACAGGGCTGCTAAAGCCCAAAGCAGACCAGCAAGAGCTACGTGGTCAGCCAGTGATTATCAGACTGCCATACAGCAGCTTGAGCATCTCCAATTATTTGTTTGTTTGTATATCAAATTTATATGGCTGCCCATCCGACAAACAGTGACTCTGGGAAGCATGCAACAAAGATATAAAAACAACAAACATATCAAAAAAAAGAGAGTCATGATTACAACATTTTAAAAAGCCATTAGGCACAGAAAGATTAAATGTTAACAGCAATAACGGAGCCACTTCAAACAGTCCCTTGGGAATCCCAGGCCTGATGATGTAGCCAAATCTTGAGGGACTTTTGGAAATAAAGGATGGAATTAAACTCACTTCCCAGGGGAGGGGAGAATGTTTCATAAGGTTATGTGGGATAATCATGATGGAGTTTTAGAAAACTGTTTCACAAAAAGATGTATGAGAAAGCCAAAGCAAAATTCATATTATTTGGCTTCAGACAAATTTAAATTTGAAATGGCTGCCCGCTTAAAGTGATATCAGAGCCGATCATACAAATCTATAAACAACACAATAGATAAAACGGATGTTGTACATATACAGCACGTCACTGGCGTAAGTGCTTTTTGTTTTATAAAATATAGGTATAAACGCCAACATAGGCATGGAGCTCTCCAGATCCTGATTCTGAGCAAATTGTACCTCCCACTTTTGCAGATCAAAAGTTAATGCTTGGTGGTTGTCACAATCGTTCAACCGACTGTAACAAGAAAGCTGAAGCTAAATAGGACTTTTAAAAAAAAAAAGTCTCCTGGGTATTTTTAAAACAACATTTATTCTGTGTAGCTCTAACTAATTCTCAAGGTTTCTGTAAACAAATGTTTAAATAATACTGTTTTAGTTGTTGTAATGTTCTATCTTGTTTATATTGATTGTAAGTTGCCTAGAGTCGCCTCTAGGCGAGATAAGCATATAAGTTACATACATACATACAATACATACATACATACAATACATACATACATATACATACAATCCATATATACAGTATATGTCATTAAAATACAATAAGAATATATACAATAAAAAGCAATGCACGAGCTAATAATAGTATCCAAATAACAAAATTGGTCATCTGTGCTCTTGACTTGCTTTTTTTTCCACTCCAGTATAACGGTTTTGATGATGCTGGAGGTCATTAGCACAGTCAAAATGCAGTAATAATAATTGTCCTAATAGAAGAGTTTATTTGTAGCTTAGAGTTGAATGGTGGGGTCCTTGGTGCTCTCTGAGCTTGGCATTATATTGCCTCATTAACATCCTTTTAAGTAAAAGTCACTGGTTTTTAATTTTGCTAAATTTCTTCTATTGCTCCATGCTATCTTCCTTTACATTTGCCTATACATACACACATACAATACATACATACATACATACAATACATACATACATACAATACATATACATACATACAATACATATACATACATACAATACATACATACATACATACATACATACATAATGTAGGAAAAAATGGGTTATTTGCTTGCAGGATAAAAATCTGATTTTGAGATTTCTCAATGTTTACCATTTAAAGTGCACCGATCAAACCGAAGACAAAAAGAAGAACAAAACTCACTCTCCGTTCCTATGTTCTCCTCAAAAGCAGGGTTATCAACCCCAGACTCATCTGTCCACACCGAAACTGTTGCGGATGTCATGTTCTGCTCCACTGATGCCATCCCAGTCCCAGCATGCTCTGCTTCAGGAGACTGGGAGTCCAGAGGATCGATCATGGCGTTCTCATTTTCACTTTCAGTGGCTGTCTGCAATTTATTGTTCATCCTTCTCTCCAAGGCAGCCCGTCGATTGGAAGCCCCAGCACACCTAGAGAAGAAATGCTTCTATATTATCATAAAAACAGGGAACAGATGCTTGGAGGGGGGGGGGAATAACTATCTTTAGTTGCATAAAGTAATGTAACATAAGCGTCCCCATATGGTTCCGCTTGATCACTTCTGACTATTGATTATGCTGGGTGGAAATGATGGGAGCTATAATTAAAAGAAAAAAATCTGGATATAACAGGAAAGCTCGTTGCTGCAATATTGATATTGTACAGAGAACTAGCCAATGCCATGAATGTCCTTTGGATTCAGATCTTCCAAATTTCTTCACATCACAAAATGTACATTTTGTTCAGACTCTGGAACCTCTGTTGAGTGCTTCGTGCTCTCTGAGTTTGTTGTTTGTTTACAGAGGTTTCATTGCCCAACTAGGTAGTATCATCAGTGTGGGTGAGTGTAGGGTTTTGCTCTCTGTTACTGTTAAAAACAGAAAACAACTATCAAGGAGAAAGAAATACCCAAAACCGACAGGACAAGCTACTATATATCTCACATTCAGTCACACAGATGATGTTACCTAGTTGGGTAACGAAACGTCTGTAAACAACAAAGCTCAGAGAACACAAGGACTCCACAGTTCAACCTTGAGCTACAAATATTCTCTTCTTTGGTGAGTCCTATATGAAATGATTGCTGGTGGTCCACCAATATTTATTATTAAGAATGATTAGTACTTTCAGCACTCTTTCTTATTGCCATGACTTGTTTTTAAAAAAAAAAAAAGGAAAAAAAGTCTACAAATTTCAGAAAAACGATCTTGGTCTTAGGTTCAGAAAAGGAAGTAACCCTCATAGGAATTCTGGTATAGAAGGAAAAGGAAAAGGAAAAGGAAAAGGAAAGATCATATCTACATGTTTTTGACTACTCCGGACAGCTGTAGATTTTGTTTTGTTTTCATGTTCTATAAGTCAAGGAATTAACACGTTACAAAAGAATAAATCTTCTGCCTCACACTGCCAAGAAATGAAGTCTTGAAAGCAATAAAAACATATTTAGCTGACTTTACAGTAGCTGCCCGCAACCAGAGCAAAATAACATTTGTGACATCATCACACAAATGCCCAAACCTATGTTTTGCATCAGATGTCAGAACAAAAGTACATAATGGTGGCATTTGTTCAATGACATCATTATGCACATGTCACTATTTTAGCATAATTTCTACCCATCTCATTAGGTTGGTCAGGAGAGGACATGCTCCAGATTGCTCCAAAGAGCCAAGGTGGCGCAGTGGTTAGAGTGCAGCACTTCAGGCTACTTCAGCTGACTGCTAGCTGCAGTTCGGCGGTTCAAATCTCACCGGCTCAAGGTTGACTCAGCCTTCCATCCTTCTGAGGTGGGTAAACTGAGGACCCAGATTGTTGCGGGCAATATGCTAAATCTGTAAACCGCTTAGAGAGGGCTGTAAAGCACTATGAAGCGGTATATAAGTCTAAGTGCTATTGCTATTGCTATTGCATGCATTAAGGAATTAAAGGGATCAAGAACCATGCCTTTCCTCTAGCTGCACCTGACCTCTGAAACACCACACCACCCAAGATTTATTTATTTATTTATTTATTATTTATTTATTTATTATTTGTATTTATATGCCGCCCAACTCCCAAGGGACTCTGAGAGAAGAGAAGTGGAGAGAGCACACAGCCCTGGGGGGCTCCTGTGCTAATTGTGCAGGTATCTGATGTGATTTTGCCTAGCATCACCTGCTGCTTCCTGTCAGTTAGGAAGCTTATGATCCATTTACAGATGTGTTCAGGTACCGCTAGCTGGTTTAGTTTAGTTAGAAGAATGTCCAGAATGATGCTATTGAATGCATGAGATTCCGTTGGTCCAGACTCTGCTTACCTTTCAGACCTGAGCGTTTTCCCAGGCACAGGGGTCAGGAGAGCAAGTAAGTCTATGCTATTAGTGAATGGTGTGCTTGGGAATCTTTGGAACAGTATTTATTTATTTAATATACATTATACTTATATTGTGTTTGAATTCCTTTAGCTGCCCAAAGTTTAATTGGTGAGACAGGTGGCGAACAACATGCACTTTGCTGTAGATACGATTGGCTGCCTGGACACCCAAAGGTTTCACTATATTAATATATCACAGACCATTAAACTCTATCAGTGTTCAGTGGGGACCGCAAATGGGTAGTTGGGGATTGTTCCTTCAAAGCTGAAATTGTATAATCAATTTATCATTTATTAGAGTTCTGCATAACCAGTCCATTTATTTATGAAATTTATTTGCTGCCATTTCTTGTATCCAACAACACTGGGGGGCTCACAACATAAAAACATTGAAAAACATTAAAATCATCCACTGTAAAAAACACAGCAGATAAAAACATTTAACAGATAAAATCATAGAGACAAGATGGCAAAGAAGGGAGTAATTGACTAATTAAAATCTAATCCCCCCTCCCCCCTCCAACACCTCCAGTGTGAAGCTCGCCCATTAGGTGCCCAAGCCATCTGGCAGAGCCAGTTCTTAAGGCTCTTATGAAATCTCAGGAGGGAGGGAACCAATCTCAGTTCAGGAGGTTCAGGACATGCCAGAGGGCAGGAGCCGTGACAGAAAAGGCTCTTCTCCTGGATCTCGCCAGCTGAAATTACTTGGCTGACAGGATCTACAATATGCCCCCTCTACTAGCATGAATGGAGTGGGTCAGCCCCATCGGGGTGAGACGGTTCCTCAAGTAGATTGGACCCATGCCATGCAGGGTTTTAAAGGTGATGCCAAAACCTTGAATTGCACCTGGAAGCAGACCAGCAAGCAGTGGTATAACATGGGCCAGTCTAGGAGCTCTAAGAACTGCTTGTGCTGCTGCATTCTGTGCCACCTACAGCTTCCAAATGTTCTTCAAAGGTAGCCCCATGTAGAGCGCATTGCAATAGTCCAGATGTGAGATGTTTAGGGCTTGAGTGACCTGAGAGGATCAGGAACTCCTGATCCAGGAAAGGCTGCAACTTGAAGTTGTGCAAAGGCTTTCCTAGCCGTGACTGCCAGCTGCTTTTTGAGCAGGGCGTCATGAGTCCAGGAGAACCCCCAAGATGTGGACCAGGTCTGTCTGGGGTACTGCACCCCATCCAGAAGTAAAGATGTTAAAGTCACAGTCCATACTCGACTGACTTGCCAAGCAGAATGTCTATCTGTTTTATCTGTTATATTTATAACTCTGCCTTTCTTTGGAGTAATCAAACTTTCAAGCACAGCATCTGTTCCTCCATTTTTTTTCTGCCACAATTATGTACTAAGTTGAACCGGCAGGCAATGAAGAGCCAAAAGTTAGGAAAGAAGGTTTTTTTTTTTTAGGAAGAAGACAATTAATACCGGATGGCAGTTTGATCAGGTAAATGCTACACTCTAGTAGTAGCTCCAAGCAGCTAGTAGCAATTATTCAATTTTCCCTGAACCTCCCAAATGCCTGTTCCGTATTTCACGTTGTCTTTAATCAACCCTTGGGCCCAGTGGGAATTTTTTTCATGACCTACAAACAGCTTGTAGAGCAGAGATCTCTCTTTGTGTGGGCATCCTCAGGTGCTATAGCTTTGACACCACCTTCTATTTGTTAATTTTGCAATCCAGAGCATGATACTGTCACTGATTTTTACTCTAGAAAAATAAGATTTTACTTATTTTTGACAGGAAAGGGTCAAAAGAGAAAGAAAATTTAGAGTAATTTAATTAATTGATGTGCTCCATTGGTTGTTTAATAGGAGAACAAATTCAAGTAGTCTAGCTCAATTATTCTCCCTGTTACCCACATTTTGGAGGGACAATTCTACATTAGAGAATATTTTCTAGTTGTGCAATTGTGTCTACATTTCAGACCATCAGAAGGGAGAGAGAAAGATTCTTCCTTATCACATGATTTTTCACCCAAACAGAATCCATACACAGGGCTAGAAACTTGTAAAATATCAACAGTCCCAGAGATAAGTTTCTCCCTCCTTTCACTTTACTTTATTAAGAAGCACAAGGCTGATCTATTGCTATCCATTTATCAACATCTTTTAAATAACATTCAAAGAGGAGACAAGAATGGGAAGGAAACAAAATATATGAAGGCAGGCAGGCAGGCAGGCAGGCAAGTAACATAGAGGATAATCATAATAATAAAGTTGATTAGGCCCATCGTCTCACTATTTACCTGTTTTTCAGGTGTGCTTCCAGATCACATCTCTGCATTACCTCTTCGCATACCGAAGCAAAGGGACACAGCACCAAGAGCTTGTCAAGCAGCTTGTGAACAAGGATGCTAGATTTTTTGCACAATTTAAAATGGAGCCTTTTGCGATCTAAGGGACAGAAATCCTTCTCTTGCAAAAAGTTTCGTAGGCACTTATAGCAGAATGTGTGACCACAAGGCGTGTCTAATGGCTGTAGCAAGGGTTGAAGGCAAATATGGCAAACCAAATCATCGTCCACCTCGTTCTGATAATTGTACAAGTGGTTCTCCCTTGTCCAGTGCTGCTGGCCACATTCGAAGCAGAGTGGATTCAGGTTCTGTTCTGCTGAGACCATCTCTTCGTTCGAGGTGCCCATTATATGGTCAATTGGGTTCTTTTTTTTTCAGTAGAGATCTTGCTTGTAAAAGTCCTTTAGTAAAGAGTCATTACTCTGAAATATACACAAATGTACAATTACTGACGCAAAAATCAGCTGCTAAAGCTAAGAGGGACAAGAATACTGAAAACATAACACAGGAAGTAACTTCATACTTTTGCGATGCACATATCATAGGACTAAAAATTGGCCATATGCAGGAAAAGGGGAGGGGAGGTGACAGGAGGAGGAAACACATTGATTTCCCTTTGAAGTTTTGTGGCATTTAATTCACTTGCTAACTGCTCATCCCCAACAAGTTCCTTCCTTAAAAGAGGCAGCCAAGATTGTATCATACACAAATGTATATAAGTTCTAAATCATAGTTCAGTCTTACAGCATTTAGCACTCAAATACTGATGGTTAACCATAACCAGTAGGATATCCTAAGTACTAATCTTGACATCCTTGGGAAAATTACTTAGTTATCCAATATCTTATTGCGCATTCTTTTTGTTCGTTCTCTGACTCATTGTGTATGCATGGAATTCTTCCTGCCAATGCTGTATATGGAAATAAATGCATAGCGCTATCTGCTCTTTTCCCACAACCAAACATTTTCTAAGGTGGCATACTTTTTATTATGGACTTTTTGATTATAAGTGAAAAAAACAGCTGGAGCTCTTAGTACATAATAATTTTTTTTTTTTTGAAAAAGCACTAAATTAAGGCTCTCATTGTTCAGTAAAGTTGAAGAGACCCCATTAATCAATCCTTCCCTTTAAAGCTGTAGGAAAATGACACACGGCTTTCCTTTCCACTTTTAGGATTGCTGTCTAACTAAACAGGCTGCATATCAAAAGTCAAATGCATGCAAGAAAAGTTTACGTTGTCTGCTGCTGATCTCAGGAGTGGAACATTAGTCCGAAGGTGATTGTACCTTTGTAAACACCACAAAAAATGATCTTGCTATATGAATTGTTCTGCACATACTTTAATCTTTAACTGATCTACAATGTATTCTTGTTCATTGTTTCTCTCAGATTACATGAAAACCAAAAGATCCAAAAAATTATTGCCAAAAAATCCAGAAACTATATTAGCCTGCATCTGCATTATTGTAGACCAATTAATAGTTTACAAAATAGTCTATATTTCTAAGAATTCTTTATGGAAAAAAAAGTGCTGAAAAATCCAAGAAAAGGTGCACTGCATGTGCCAAATTGTGCTTATTGTCACTTCTCACAGCCTTTTGGTCAAGTTTTGGCCAAATTTACTTTTACCATATTTTTCTTTTGGTAGGGGAACAATACCAGTATTCTCCCTATTCTCAGATACGGATGTAACCAGGGGTGGGCTTCAAAAATTTTAGCAAGGGGTTCTCTGCCTGGTTGCTGGGTGGGCGTAGCCTAGTTGGCCTCCTGCACCACAGCGGGGGGGGGGGCATTTTTGCCCTTCCTGGGCTCCAGAGGCTTTCCTTGAGCCTCCGGGAGGGCGAAAATGGCCTCCCCAGGCCGGAGGCCCTCTAGAGGCCAGAAACAGGCCCGTTTCCGGTCTTCCCAAACTTCCGGTAGGCCCATTTTTCGCCCTCCCCGAGCCTCCATGCGCGCCCTGCACTTACCTGCATCCAAAACGGGCCGCATGGGAACTCCTGGGAGGGGAGGGGCGGGCGGGGCCAGCCAGGAGTGGGATTTGGGGGTTCTCCGAACTGCACAGAATCTTAGCTAGAGGTTCTCCCGAACCCCTGCGAACCCCCAGCAGCCCACCCCTGGATGTAACCTTAAACCTTAAAATTAAACAAGTTCCACAGCTTCTTCATAAACAACTGTTACATTTCTCTACTTACACATTTTATATCTGCATCCTTACAATTTTCCAACATTCTTACAACCTTTATGATTCCTTTCCATCATCTTTCCACACTGATATTTACACTTCCATTCAGTTTTCTAGATGTTATCTTCTTGTTTAGAGTTATTTACCCAATTCCAAAACAAGTTTTATTTCCACCAAAATAATTCTATATTCTCTCTCTCTCTCTCTCTCTCTCTCTCTCTCTCTCTCTCCCCCCCTCTCTCTTTCTCCCTCCCTCCCCATTCCCTCTTCAATTACATTGTTTGCAGTTATTTTTCCTTCTGGGCACATAGTGTGTGTCCAGAATATCTTTATTCTGCTCTCAGAATTACAATCAATTCTATTCTCAACAATTTACATGCTAGAAATTTTGTATCATTCTCTTACATTCATTTTTCTCATTCACGCGCTCCTTTACTTCTTCATTTGATCGGACTTTTTTTTTACGCAGTCTACCCATTTCAAGGGATGCGGTGGCTCAGTGGCTAAGACGCTGAGCTTGTCAATCAGAAGGTCGGCAGTTCAGCGGTTCGAATCCCTAGTGCCGCGTAACGGAGTGAGCTCCTGTTACTTGTCCCAGCTTCTGCCAACCTAGCAGTTCGAAAGCACGTAAAAAATGCAAGTAGAAAAATAGGGACCACTAACAGCGCTCCGTGCGCCTTCGGTGTTTAGTCATGCCGGCCACATGACCACGGAGACGTCTTTGGACAGCGCTAGCTCTTTGGCTTAGAAACGGAGATGAGCACCACCCCTAGAGCCAGAAAGACTAGCACGCATGTGCGGGGGAACCTTTACCTTTACCTTATCCATTTCAGAAGTACATTGTAACATAATTATTTTTACTCTTTTCAAAGTAACTTTCACATCCTCTCTAGTATATCCAGTTTCCATTTATTATGTTCACTTCCATTTCATTTTGATATTTTTTCATATATGACTCATATTTTCTTTTCTTGCAATCATTCTACTTCCAATTTCTTTTTTCCTTTTTTGTTTATTTCCCAAGATATATTTCTGACATCACAAAGAAATTGTCTGTTCCAAATTCAGAATCTCTCACTATTCTTCATTCATATCTTCAAACTTTTTTTTCATAAACCAAGTTAATCCACCACACTTTGTTTACATTTATATTCATTCCTTTTCATGCATATATATGATAAAATGGTGCTTAAAAAGTGTATTTGAAACAAACAAACCAACCATTCCATTCTTTCTTGGGCCACCAAATGGCCCAATCACTTTTTCTGAAGTCTTTTGTTTCACTCCCACCCATGTATTCACCTAGCCACAGAATAACCAATGGGCATCCTAGACCCTTCTCTTTAATTCTATTCTAAATTTATTTATCTGCCTCTTATCCACTTGATTCATAAAAACTAATACCTTGAAGAATGTGTAAACCCATTTAATAGCAAAGGTGATCTTCATCTAGAGGGTAAGCTTGGGATGTTTCACTGCCTAGTCATTTGGCAGGGTTTATCCTAAGCCTTTATTTCCTCCTTGTACAAACAGTTGACACCCAGCTATCTCCCAAGTTTATTTCATAACTGAAATAAAGGGAAGAGGAAATGGAAAAGAAAATGGGAATGAACAGAGAAAGCGACAAATATGTAGGCTTCCTAACTAATACATAGGACGAAGTTTGAGACAGGAAGACTGGGAAACATAGAAATAATTATTGATATGCTTTGAAAGAGAAGAAGAAATATGGTGATATTTCCCCTTCCCCAAGTTATTTGGGCATTAGATTATCAACTTTCCCAAGCACTTAGTTTGGTATTCACAGAATTGCAGAGATGGAAGTTGTCATTTAAGGTGGCCATCAAGTTCAACCTCCTATACAATGCAGAAATCCAAATTAAAGCATCCCACACATATAGCTGTCTATCCTGCTGTTAGAGCTTTTGAAATTTCACCCATCAACAAAAACGTAAGCTTTACTCTCCACCTCCAATTATAATTGTGACAACTTGGATTTACCCACAGTGTTAAACAGTTATTGATATTTAAAATTGTTATTCCCAATGAAAATATGGCGATGATTTTGTTAACTTTCACTTTTAGATGATTCCAGAGGTTAATTATAACTTCACAAAAAGTCAGTTTTGTAATGGAGTCTGCAAATTGTGCAGTACTGAGATCAGTGCTTTTTATTTATTCATAAATGACATAGAGGTAGGAATGGAGCAGTAAAGTGGCTCCTCGTGCATACTTAAAATAAAAAGGATGGCAACAAAATTCTACATAAGAAATACTGTAATTCAAGGAATGGGCACAACAGGAGAAAATGCAATAGAATGTTAAAAAGTGCATATCACTTTACACAGAGGTTTTTTTTTAAAGCAAACCTAATTTCACATATATCTGATGGGGTCATGGCTTGAAATGACTAAACAGAAAAGGGATATTTGAACCAACTGAATCTGCCATGATTTGCTTAGATCATTTATATTTGTATTTTCTTTTCTTTTCACATCCATCAAATATCTTTTCATCGAGATGGAGTTGGGGTGACTGAATGGAGCTGAGCGTTTGCTGGCTGGATGCCCTTCCTGATGCCTATGCGGAGTTCGCAGCAGATAGTTTCTCTTTGCACCCTGATAAACATCTGTCACTGCCTAGGATTGAACTCTCAACCTTCTAAGTGGAAGGTGAATGTTTTCACCTCTAGGCCATTGCACCGTTCTATGTATATTTTCATAATAAGATGCAGAAATTAATTTAACAAGCCATCTACTTAGGCAAGCATATCAATTGTCTTCAAGTAATATTACTATGGAATAAAAGGAGGCAAAAAGGGTAGTGGTAGTGGTCCAATTATTGTACAATTATTGTACAATATTTATTTATTTATTTATTTATTTACTTATTTATTTATTTATTTATTTATTTTTCAACAAGTGCAAGGAAACAGGACACATGAAAAAATGGCACAAACAAATGGATATAAAGAAGCAAAACATAGCAATAAACACATAAAATGAGTACATACAAATGGGTACAGTAGGACAGGGATGGTAGGTACGCTGGTGCACTTATGCATGCCCCCTTATTACAATTACAATTACAATTACAAATAATTGTTGTACAATTTAGAGTACAAGGATATTATCTATAGAATCTAAGAAACAGTATGCCTTTGGCACGTATCTTGGATGTTGATCTATTTGCACCTTTGTGTCTCATTCATCTTGGACAGACAATATGGCTGTTAGAAACTTTTTCCTAGATGTCTCAATAAGATTGAAAAGGCTCTCTGGGCACGAAAACCAGTATACTCTATGGTGTTTATTACTTTCCTCTGAACCAACAGAACCTGGAATGGCCATTTCCTCTTCACCTACAGCAGCTTGTCTAAATGGGAAATCATATCATTAAATATTCTGAAAGAGCTGCAGGAAGCTAAAGGAATGTGGCTAACTGCATGTTTCCACAACTGAGGTTATTTTAAGGATATCTACAAACACCTGAACAATTGGTGGAAAAGACAGCGTTGAGGGAGGGTCTAATGTGTATTTTTTCCTTTTCAGTTATATTTTAATCTTGTGAATGGATTGTTTATTTCCTCTCTGCTGGGAATGCTCCAATTTAGACTCTCATCATCACACTATGAGGAAAAATACAGACATTTCTTCTAGAACAAAATCAATGTATCACTAAACAATATGCTGCAATTGTATTGCCTAAATACTATGCTTCTTTTAAAAGTCTGTGTTTGCATCATATACTCAGAAAAATAAAGAATAGAGTATCATCTGCACTTTGCTTTATCTTTGACAACTGAAAACTACATCCCAAATTTCAAAGTCCAAAAGGTTTTATGAAATTCTTATCTGCTCATTAATCCAAGACCTGTGAATTTGGTAATCAACTTACATAAAACAAACCATTAAAAAATCCTTTGAAAGTCATGTTATCTTATTGTGACCTATAGCAGAAATAATCACCAGGTTTTTGTCCACAATAAAAGGACTACTTCAACCATAAGTGGAATTGATTACTTCAGTGTTGAGTGAAATTTGTGTGATCAGCGGTCTTTCCATCTCTAATTTGGGCCAACTTCATGAACAAAGTAACTTTTTCTCTCTCCATTCAATTGTGTTCGATTGTTGGAGATTGCCTGGACAACTTCCTGCAGTCTTCTTGACAAGGTTTTTCAGAAGTGGTTTGCCATTGCCTCCTTTCTAGGGTTGAAAGAAACTGAGTAACCCAAGCTCACCCAGCAAGCTTTGTGCCTAAGGTGAGACCAGAAGTCACAGCCTCTTGGTTTCTAACCTGATGCCTTAAAACAAGGTAAATACGTAATCTTAAACTGTGTAAGATTTATACAACCTTACAAGTGGTGGCGCAGTGGTTAGAATGCAGTATTGCAGGCTAACTCTGCCCACAGCCAGGAGTTTGATTCTGACCAGCTCAAGGTTGACTCAGCCTTAAATCCTTCCAAAGTCGGTAAAATAAGGACCCAGACTGTTGGGGGCAATATGCTGATTCTGTAAGCCGCTTAGAGAGGGCTGTAAAGCACTGTAAAGCGGTATATAAGTCTAAGTGCTATTGCTATTTGCAAACCAGAGAGGGCTATAAAGCCCTATACATAAGTCTAAGTATTATTGCTATTAAATTTTTAGTTTTTTTTTTAAATGTGACAAATGCTGAGAGCTAGAGCTCCCCAGACCAGAATTTCCATTTATGTTAAGAATTGGCTGCCACTTAACATCAGTTCTAAGTAATGCAGAACAAGACGTCTATTGGTTGTGGGAAAGGGAAGAAATTGAAAATTCAATGGGTAAATGCAGTGGGTATAAGGGATGTAGAGAGCTAGTTTGGTGTTGTAGTTAAGGCATAAGACTAGAAATCAGACCAGGTCTAGTCCTGCCTTAGGTACGAAGTCAGCTGAGTGACCTTGGGCCAGTCAGCCTTAGGAAGAAGGAATTGGCAAGTCACTTCCAAAAACGCTGCCAAAAAACCTGCAGGAGATGTCACCAGGAACCAAAATGATTTGCAAGTATAACTTTACTTATAAGAGGGAACTGCACTCTCATATCAACTGCTTAAGGTGGCTTCATTTTAGTCTGCAGTAACTATCACCTTGACAATGATCATTCACAAACTCATCATCTCAAGATTGGACTGCTGCAATGTGCGGCACATGGAGCTACCTTTGAAGACTACTCGGAAACTGGGGTCAGTGCATAACACAGCAGCCTGTTTGCTGTGCATAAGGGAGACATTACAGCAACATCTAAGTTGCAAATACGGTACTGGCTGACAATGTGAGAGACTGTGGGGAGTATGGAAAAGAGTGAAAGGGAGAGTAAACATGAACACTTAAGTGAGAAGGCAAATCCATCTACATGAAGTCCACCGACATAAATTACAATTCTGACTTAGTGCCAAAAGATCTGGGGGGAAAAACGTTTCAAATCATTCAAGGAGACTTACTGTAAATGAGGTTGAGAATTTACTCTTGCAGTCACCAAGGTTCTGTATTTATCCTAAAACTAGTGTTAAACATGTCTTACTGAATTCTTGCTTTTTTTTAAACTTGCCCAGCTACATGGGGCTTGACCACTAATTTGTTTCTGAGTACAATCCAAAGTGCTGATTATAAACCCTCTGAGGCTTGATTCTTGGTTTAATATTGTGAGTCGCCCAGAGTAATATATATAACATTGTTGGAAGAAATTTCCATCTGGTTCAGTTCCAAGCCGGGAGAAAGACACTGGAAACATGGAGGCTGATTGGAAAGATGGTTTAATGATGAAGCAGAACCACATGGGTTTGTGGTTCTGGGCAGCTGACCACATGGAGTTGAGAGTGAGGGGTTTTTATACCTTCTCTTGGGCTTTGCACTTGAACTTCCTGGAGAGGGGTGGGTGCTAACTTTCTACAACATGACCATATTATAACCATATAATGGCTATAGAAATCCAATAAATACACCAATAAATCTAGGGGGTTATCTTTTCTGAACAGAATCTGCCTATTCTGTGCATTCAATCTCAGAGAGAATGCTTTGGAGCCCCCCACCTACCTACAGAAGGCTATGGGACTGGACATTTAAAAATAGGACTTCATATCTTTGGGCCACTCACTCACTGTTAGCCCAACTGACTTCACAGGGTTGTTGTTGTGGGGATAATAGGAGGAGGAAGGAGAATTATGTATGTTCATTGCCTTGAGTTATTTATAAAGTAATAAAGTTGGGATAAAAATCAAATAAATAAACTGGTAGTAGCCCCTTTTTCTGCGCCCTGAGTTTAAGTTGATATATTCTGCGCTTTGAGGAAGGCAGAAAATATGGTCTTTTTTTTTGCTGTGTATTCAGGTCCTGAAATGTTTTCACTGAGCTGTTGGTTAACATAACTGAAGTTATTTTGGTTTTATTTTTTAAATTCCAGTTTAATTTTTAATAATATAGTTTAATCTGATTTGAATTTGTTGTCATTTTAATGGAAATTATTTTTACAATGAAAGCTGCCCAGAATCTTTAGATGGGAAAGATGTGTAATTTTTGTGAAAAAAAATTGAGCCAAGAAATATTCTCATCTAGCCATCTTGTATTAAGTCTTTTGTCGAGTTAAGCCAGGAAGCCTTAGAGCAAAAAAACCAAGCAAACATAAAAGGGAAAATGAATCTGGAATAGAACATTTCTGACTGTGAGAAAGAACATGATGATAATATGTAAGGCAGACACATCCCCTGCACATGGAAAGCTATTGAGATAGGCAAAGGAATGGAATTTGTATGGTACTCAAAGTGATCTACTGAACTGCCAGTTCCAAAACAAAAATGTATAATAACAAACACAGGTTTAAGTTTTATCCCGTTTGTGGAAAACATGTCTTTAAGATCAACCATTCTTAGTTATGTGACACCAGATTTCCAATGTGAGTATACACAATGACCATATTACATTTGTCACTGCCAGGTTGCTAAGGACGCTTGAAGAAATGTAATCAATTGAAAAATAAGAGGAAGAAAAAAGTGTACAAGTATAAACCATATAATTCACTTGGAAAGAACCCCTTTGGAATGATAACCAAATAGCAGAGGTGATACCCTTGTCTCCCGTTAAAATTATAGACCACAATTGACTAGCCAGATACGTAATCATTAATCTGCAGGCTGTTTTCCTCCTAAGCCTGTTGTTTCTTTTTTCATGATGTAATCAGGATTCTGATTTTGCTACTAACTATAATTCTGCAGGGATGAGACACGTTATTACCTAGCCTTAGAAGGGAGATTCTACATATTAAATCTTGTTTCTTTCCCCCTTTCTGAAAAGAAACAGCAACACGTTGTCTTCAAAGTGAATTGGAAATGGAGATATACAGGAATACAAGAAAAATATCATAGCAGCAACAGTACTGATAGAAATCTTGCAGAAGCAGCCACAAAAAGCCCCCTTAAAATGGGAAGCCTTCACTAAATTTCATAACCCTAAATTCAGTTACTAAAGATCTTTCCCCTAGTCTCAGCCAGACGAATCTCAGAAGACATTACAAATACAGTATGTAAGTCCTTGACTTACAAACATTCATTTAACAACTCTTCAAAGTTACAATGGTACTGAAAAAAATGACTAACAACTGGTCCTCGCACTTATCCCTACAGTCATGTGATCAAAATTTGGGCACTGTCAACCAGCATATATCTATGACAATTACAGCATCCTGGAGTCACGTGATCACCAATTGTGATCTTCCCAGTTATTTCTGACAAGTAAAGTCAATGGGGAAAGCCGAATTTGTTTAACAACTATGTCATTTATATAACAACTGCAGTGATTCCCTTAATAATCATGGCAAAAAAAAGTTATAAAATCAGGCGTAACTTAATTAACAACCCAGAGTTCTCACTCAAGGCATAAATGACAGGCTCAAATTATCCTACTTTGCTCTCTGGAGAAGACTCAAAGGTTGAGAAAGGTTGGACATGTTCACTGCTGAGTTATTTGTAAAAATAATAAAGATGGGATATAAATAAAATTAATAAACAAATCTGCCCATTTATTTTGCATTTCCTTTCTCCTCTTGTCATATCATGAAACATCCAACTATATGAATTAGGGGGGGGTGGAAATGTAAGAGTCCCAAATGTTTAAGCTTCTTAAAAGAAATCAGATTGGCCACAGTAGATGTTGGATTAGGTATATCTTTAGTCTGAACTTGCAAGGCTCTTTGTATGCTCACGTGTCAAATGGCCTTGAAACATCAATAATACACGAAAGTTTACTCAAATAACTGCTTTTAACTGCTTTTCAAATCTTTTGGTGGATTTTCTAAGCCATCAACAAATCTAATCAGTTTAATTTAATTAATCTGCAAATGAATATATTTTCATTACAATAACTGAATTCAGTTGCATTATTTAATCAACAATTTAAAGATTAGAGTTATTATAGAAAAGCTCACAAAAATACATACATGGATGCCTGAACTCTATACTAACTGAAAAATGTAACATATGACTATATATAAAAATCACTTAAAGGCAAACATATAAGGAATGTTCAGTGATTTCCACATGGCAATCCTTAATCTAAGAAAATATTAATTACTGTGTAATGTCACATTTTTCCATTTCAGCCTTTCACAGTTTCTAAAAGTTGGCCGACATTCATCATCTATCGTTACAGAACAATCTGTAATAGGAAAGCAAATTGGATTTTGGCATCCTGAAATGTTAATGCAGTAGAAATGATTAATCACGTGCTTGCTCCCCAATGATTCTTATTTAGTCCGCACATTTGTAAACAACTGTAAATTTTTGTTTTTATACAGGATGTGATTTTTCTCAACCTGCATCTCTCCAGACATGTTGGATTACAATTTCTATAGTTCCCAATAACAATTAAAATAATGACTAGAAATTATGGGGGCTATTCAATCTACAAGGCACCAAACTGGAAAACACTATACCCAACTTCCTTACATTTTCCCAGAAGGAACATTAGATAATACAGCTGTCCAGGGAAACTTATTTTAATCACAAACTGCTCCAGAACCATTTGTTAATCTTACTGGAGTTACGATGTGCCCAGAATTTGCTAATTCTGCCCCCCATGGTCCAGTTAAGTTTAGTTATAATTATAGGTCTGTTTATATCTTACCTTTTTTATAATTGGATCTGCATACTTTTTTTTTATCCTCACAATATCCAAGAATAATAAATTAGCAAATTGAAAACATATTATAGGTATATGATCCATTCAGGGGTTTTTTCCAGCTTAATTTCCCCTTTTGTAAGCTAAGTCCAGTACTTTACTAAAGCCAAATGTGATCAACATGTGATCAACATGGTAGGTCTTGAATCTACAATCTGAGGGATATCGGGAGGTTTTGTCCAATTTATCTGAAATTTGGCAGACTATGTGCCTTAGGTCTGGCTGGATCTCCCACTGAACTCAGAAACATCTGAATGAACTGATTCCAAAACTATTCTGACAGTGAATGAAAAGCAAACAGATGGTTGAATAAGATATTGAAGGGAAAGGGGAACAGTTCCTTGTGCATCCATATCTCTGAAGCTGGTGAGGCTGGTTGAAAGATTTACAAGAATTTGCACTGACTGCCAACTGCTTCATCTTCAAGTCTACTGGAGCCAGCTCTGACAACAATAAGTAATCATCTGACCACAACCAAAATCAAACCATCAGCAAAATTCAGATTTAACCTTAATTATGTCCTGGCTCCCAAGAAAATGCTCAGCCCACTTCAGCAGAATTATAGCTGCTAATGTGGGACTTAGCTGACTGTCTTAATGAGGCAGCAGCGAATTAAGGATGACGTAAACTGTTCCATATTTTGGTCTTTTTCATGACAAACACCTGGTGTTGTAAGCAAAAGAAATATCCCTGTCAATTTCTGATGATTTAATTCTTCGTCAAACGTGACCTGCCTCAGTGGGTATCTGAGTTGTTATTTAAAAATGTACAAACTGGCAATGGACAAGAGAGAACAGCAAATAAATGATGCAAAACTGTAAACTGTGTTGTTCAATTTCTCTAGGGGCCTGTCTTCTGTTCTTTAAAATTTTATAGCAATATAGAAGCCACAAATTTATCTCAGCTTAAGAATCCAAAAACCTTTTTTCTCTCCCACTTCCAAGTTTTCTTGCCCAGCAAAGTCAAAGGAGAGACTTGGTCTTTCACCTCATGGTAGATTTCATAATGAATCTCTCTCTCTCTCTCCCTCCCTCCCTTCTTCCTGCCTTCTGGTGGGAAACTGCGGGGGGCTACTTCTGGGCTTACAAATTTATCTCAGCTTAAGAATCCAAAAACCTTTTTTCTCTCCCACTTCCAAGTTTTCTTGCCCAGCAAAGTCAAAGGAGAGACTTGGTCTTTCACCTCATGGTAGATTTCATAATGAATCTCTCTCTCTCTCTCCCTCCCTCCCTTCTTCCTGCCTTCTCTTTCTTTCTTTCTTTCTTTCTTTCTTTCTTTCTTTCTTTCTTTCTTTCTTTCTTTCTTTCTTTCTTTCTTTCTTTCTTTCTCAAAGGCAAGCTCAAAATGCCAGACACATTCCATCCTTACCGGACGTTCACTTCTCCAAAGTACTCTAATCATTGATGCAGTTTAGATTGCTTGACTGCTCCCCACTCCACATCCATTTCCGGAACTTTTATAAAACTATAGAGACAGAAACCTTTGGTAAGAAAATTTATGATCTGGCAATATGTCTGCTGGACCAATTTGAAAAAAAATCTTTCTGATCAGGTTGATAAACAAGTTTATCTTAGAGAACCCGCCTTTTTTTTTTTCAACAAAGAAATTAGGAGTAGAATCTTTGAGGAACACTGCAAAAAGGAATTGGTTTTATGACTCTTTTCAGCATGGGGTAGACAAATTCAGATTGGAGGGATGTTGAAGAGGGAGGACAATTAGAAGCCTGAGAGACTAATAACAGCATCAAGATGATTGACGTTTAAAACCTACAAATCTGATGTGATGGGCTCTTTTAGCTTGAAGATGGTTTTAACTGATCTGAGTAGAAAAAATGGTGAGTCAAGGTAATGCCTTTGATGATCTCTCTGGCTTTTATGGAAGCTAGAAAAAGTAGAGGAGGAAGACAATCATTATGATATTGCGTCAAAAGGTTGGTTGCCAGATTGTGGTAAAGAGTTGACACACATCTGTTAGAGAAATGATTCTAGAAGAGCAGTTTCAAAGACTAGTGGGTTAGTGACACCATGGTATGTAAATCTGTTCTTCTGAGAAGGCTGAGGGGAGAGGGAGAGACAGAAAGAGTGTGCATTCTCCTATAAAAATGTTAATATGTGAATTTATTCAGCTTGCTCATTCCTTGTGTTCAGGCACTGAATTGTGGTTTGACATGGAACTTTAAGTAGCAGCCACAAAGGAATTAGGAGCAATGCACTGAAAAATAAACTGATATTTTTTCATTACTTTATTATATGTTCCAACTTTTAAAAATCTGGTTTTATTGATATCATCTGTTGTGAACTATCCTTGGCTGAACTCAAGAATGCCGGTAATATTTGGATGGCAAATATTAGGTAGGCAAATAGATAAGACAAAAAATGAGATCCCTCACATGATATAGTTCTCCATATCTCTAGACCTAGTGCCTCTGCCATGCAAATCAGCTGTTCAGAACAGAACAAAATAACAGAGTTGGAAAGGACCTTGGAGGTCTTCTAGTCCAACCCCCTGCTCAGGCAGGAAACTCTATACCATTTCAGATAAATGGTTGTCCAATTTCTTCTTAAAAACTTCCAGTGTTGGAGCATTCACAACTTCTGGAGGCAAGTTGTTCCACTGATTAATTGTTCTGTCAGGAAATTTCTCCTTAGTTCTAGGTTGCTTCTCTCCTTGATTAGTTTCCATCCATTGCTTCTTGTCCTGCCTTCTGATTCTTTGGAAAATAAGTTGACCACCTCTTCTTTGTGGCAGACCCTCAAATATTGGAACACTGCTATAATGTCACCCCTAGTTCTTCTTTTCATTAAACTAGACATACCTAAGATCCTTCTGTATTGTAAGTCTATCTTCTGTAGTGTTGGCTATTCCTGCCAGCTGGGTGTTGTCTACAAATTTGATGAGTTCCCAATCTATCCCCTCATCTAAACCATTGATAAGATATTGAAGAGTATTGGGCCTAAGACAGAGCCTTGGGGTACCCAAGTTCCATTGAGAACTACACATTGAGTGCAGTTGGCCAGCTAGTTACGAATCCATCTGGTGGTGATGCTGTCTAACCCACATTTTTCTATCTTATCAAGTACTAAGTTGTGGTCTACTTTATCAAATGCTTTACTGAAGTCCAAGTAAATTATATCCACTGCATTTCTCTGGTCCACTAATTTTGTCACTTTGTCAAAAAATGCAATATGAATGCATTCTTTGTCAAAGAATGTGGCATGATCTGTTTTTAACAAACCCATGCTGGCTTTTGATTATGACTTTGTTTCCCTCTAGGTGTTTGCAGATGCATTGCTTGATTATCTTTTCCAGAATCTTCCCAGATATTGATGTAAGGCTGATAGAACTGTAGTTTCCTGGGTCCATCCCCCCCCCCCGCTTTTTGAAGATGGGAACTACATCAGCTATTTTCCAGTCCTCTGATAGTTCCCCCGTGCTCCAGGATCTTTGAAAGATATGGTTCAGTAGTTCTGAGATCACATCTGCCAGTTCCTTCAGAACCTTGGGGTGTAATCCACCTGGTCCTGGTGATTTGAACTCATCTAAGGTGGATAGGTGATCACTTACCATTTTCTTGCCTATTGTAATTTATATTCCTAATCTGTTTTTTACGGTACTGTTTTTGAAAGGTTGGACAGTTTTTTCCTTTTGTGTAAAGACAGATGCAAAAAATGAGTTAAACAGTTCTGCTTTCTCCCTGTTGCTCATCACCTTCTTGCTGTTTTCTCCCATTAATGGACCTATCATTTCCTTGACTTTATTCTTGTTTTCAACATTCTCCACAACCTTAGTTCTGATGCTGGCTGGCTCTTGATACTGCATTCATTCTTTTTCTTTTTCTCACAGATGGGGAAAAAAAGCTTTTGCAGATACTTAGTCTTACCACACAAAAATATTTGAAGAAGTTTTACATTCAAAAAGCTGAAGAACAATTTTTTAAGACTCATCTTACAAAACGATACTGAGCATCCTTGTTCTCACTGGGCCTAAATGACAAAGGTATTATACTGCTTCTCAAAGGATGCTGACAACATAAAGCTGGAGAGGCTGCTAAGCAGGCAGAAGGGAATGCTAAGATTAGATCAGTGTCAAATTTACAATCAGAAGAATAATTTGTGACACTTTTTCTCCAGTACTTCCAAATGCATCTTGTTCTCCCACCTTGCAAAAATTCAGTGAACATTAAGCCCATGATATAAAAATGAAAATTATTGCTTCACAATAGAAATTTTACTTAAAACAACTATGAGGGGTTCTTTGGAGAAATGGTATCAACCCCCAACATGGAGAATAGCATTTTCTTCCCTGTATTTCCAAGGAGGCCTTTATAAATCAAAATAACTTAACATACTTAATGGTGAAGCCTTACCACTAAACTTATACTATATTATGCCTAGACTGACTTGTGTGTCAATTCCCATATCTATTAGATATCTGTTGTAATACCTCAACTGTTTTGAGTCTCCCAGAGTTACCTAGGTTAATGGCCAACCAAACCAAACCACACAACACCACACCAAACCTAAATCCTATACATAATTCTCCTTTCTCATGCAAGTATGCTAGCTTGAGCTATAACTAATCCTTTAGCTATTATTTAGCCATCTGAGTTGGCTTCTCTTACTGGCTAATGTTTGGTATTATCTGCTCAGGACTCTTGGCCTGTGATTTTGAGTTGCTGAGAAAAGTCTTTCAGTTTGTGTTTTGAGGGGCTGGACAGCTGTTGTAGGCTGTCGGCATTTCTGCTGGAGTGGAGCAGGTGCTTAGATTCCTAATGCCACCAATATATGTATGCAATATATTATTGAGAGGTAATCCCAGTAAAAACACCAATACTAAGAAAATAATTCAAGAGCTAGTTAAAGTCTTCAATAGAGCAGGGATACCCAAAGAGTTCCTCACAGATAGAGGGCCAAACTTTCAATCTACCATATTAAAACATCAGCGTGCTGCTTTAGGAATAAAAGGGGTATTAACCTCTCTTTATTATCCAGATGAATGGCTTAATGGAGGGAATGAATCAAATTGACTGGTCTTCTTTGCTATTCCTGGCCAGTAAAATTGGTCTACAATTCAATACAGAGTACTGTTATTACCTAAAATGTCCAGCTAATAGGCTTTCGTGAGCCAACCATAAGATTTGTTCTTTATATCTGTCAAGAACAATTATTTGTTCCAGGCACTCCTTAGTTAAAGGGATACATGCCCTAACTCTATATAATATATGACTGCAAGAGGTTGCCCCTACTTCAAGTCAAAGTTTCTTTCCCCAATTCTCATTTCCTTTTGCTGATTGCTTCTTAACTGTCTTTTAATGAGGGATTATTTCACTGTCCAAGTCAGTCCCCGCCATATTTATGTCCCAGGGAAGGTACTGGGTGCCCTCTGCCTTGAATCAGGATTATATAAATTATTTTCCATAGAAGAAAGCTTTAGATTTCCCTGTATCAGATGACAGACAGAAGAGTTTGACTTTGTAATGCTATAAAAAGAATTATTCAGAAAATTGTTTGTTCAATGCTGCCCTTGTTTTTAACCTTATTCAGTGATGTTACATAGGTCTCATTCTTTTTGATGGCTGACATAATACATGGAAGGAAATATTTTTCCTGCCTTAGCCCCCAATCCTGTAAACAAAATAAGATTCGAGGTGAATATTTTCTCTCTCCCATTCTTGCAAACATAAATTGAAGAAATGATAATATACTACTCAAACTCCTAGTAGAAAAGGTGGGATAAAAAAGATAATGTTCAATTCAAATACATTTTTCTGAACAGTTAGCACAGGATCTGTTTACGTGCAGCATTTGTGCTGTTCTGGAATCTGCACTAAAATGTTCCCAGTATCTATGCATGTCTGCAGCTAAGCAGCTAAGCCTTCAACTCAGTTGTGACACTGAAGAAAAACGATGCAAGAACAGTCCTGCAACACTTACCGTATTTTTCAGACTATAAGACACACGGGTGTATAAGAAGCACCAAGATTTCGAAGAGGTAAGTAAGGAAAAAAAGAAGTTTTTGCCCTCCCCCAGCCCCCAGGAGCACTCTGCAGACCTCCCAAACCTTCTGCGCACCCTGTTTTTGTGAAAAATGGACCGTTTTTCACCCATTTTTTGCAAAAACGGGGGTGTTTTTGCCCTCCCCCAGCCCCCAGGAGCACTCTGCAGACCTCCAAAACCCTCTGCGCACCCGTTTTTGCGTGGGGCGGGGCTTCAGGAGGCCAAAAATGGCTGTATTCAGTGTATAAGACGCACCAACATTTCCACCCTCTTTTGGGGGGGGGGAATGCGTCTTATACTCCGAAAAATACGGTAATCTTATCTGCACCACTCAGAATCACAACTGTGAGATCGGCAGCTATATAAACAAATGTAATGAATTAGCACTGGAGGCAAGAGCATTAGTGAGAACATTTATGAGAACATCATAACTGTACAGGTAGTCCTCTACTTACAACAGTTTGTTTAGTGACTCTCCAAAGTTACAATGGCACTGAAAAAAATGATTTATGACCATTTCCCACACTTATAACCATTGCAGCATCCGCATGAGCATGTGATTTACATTCAGATGCTTGATAACGGGTACATATTTATGACGGTTGTAGTATCCCAGGGTCATGTGATCATTTTTTGTGACCTTCTGCCAAGCAAAGTCAATGGGGGAAGCCAGATTCACTTAACAACGTTGTTACTAATTTAACAACTACAGTGATTCACTTAACAAATGTGGCTAGAAAAGTCGTAAAATGGAGCAAAACTCAGTTAACAAATTTCTCACTTAGCAACGTAAGTTTTGGGCTCAATTGTGGTCATAGGTCAAGGACTACCTGTACTCTTAAAACATAGTGTATCTTTTTCCTTTTTTTGCAAAAACAAACAGGGGGCAATAACAGGCTTTTCCCTACTTGCACCCAAACTTTTCACAAACATGGGTAGCAACTTGCCATGTCCCCATAATCTTTCCTTTGTGTTGACCCAAAGGCAAAGCTTAATTCATCCTTAGTTGTATCAGTATTAAAATAATTTTTGCTACTTCTTATCGGAAGATCTTTTTAAGGTCTACCTGTTAGGAAGTGTCACTCATTATCTTGAAGAGATTGCCAATGACTTGTTACAGAGGCAGTAGAGGCCACGAAGAGATTGGCAAATTTCATGGTGCCAATGGGAATTCAAGGATAAGCAGTCACAACAATAGGAAAGCAAGTCTCTCTCCTTGCATGGAGATACATCATGCCTGAGTTTAGATGTTTCTTTCACCACCTATTGATTGTCTTGAACCCTTGGGACTAAGCAGAACACAATTATAAGTTTCATTAACTTAGGCCAGCGGTTCTCAACCTGTGGGTTGCGACCCCTTTGGGGGTCGAACGACCCTTTCACAGAGGTCGCCTAAGACCATTGGAAAACACATACTTCCAATGGTCTTAGGAACCGAGACACTGCTCCTCTATCCGTCCACATACGAGTACCCAGGGACGGTGTGATGCACGGGCGGCCCTCGAATGCACAGGCGCCGACGGAAGGGCGCCTGCGCATTCACTAGCCCGCCATCTTGGTGCCAACACCCCCTTTGTCACCTCATCGCTTCTTGCCTGGCAACGCGCACTCGCGGGAGGGCGGCGGAGAGGGGGTCGCGGCATTAGGAAGGTTGAGAACCACTGACTTAGGCTAATTTATACCCCTTATACTGCCTATTATCATTTGAGATGAATACATTAAGAATGAGATTGCTCTGCCCCTTAACACAAGAGTCCCCAACCCCTGGTCTGTGGACCAGCATAGGTCTGTGGCATGTCAGCAACTGGGCCGCGCAAACAAGTGAAGCCCCATCCACGGGATGCAAGCACATCCGGTCCACAGAAAAACCTTTCTCCGTGGAACTGGTCCCTGGTGCCCAAAAGGTTGGGGGCCGCTGCCTTAACAGATGATTAACTTATGGTTGACATTTGAACTTCCAAAACATGGTCGGCTCCAGAGGAAGAATGGGGAGAAAAAATTAGGGATTTTCTATCTAGGCCCATCTATTGCTGACAAGCACATTACTCCCAAGGGAATTCTGCCCTTAACATGAAAAGGGAGGAGGGAGAGGGGTTTCTATAGGTCTTCAGTCTTCTATTGTGCACTGAAGTATTTGCAAATATTTTCCATTGCAGTTTGTGGGAGACGTGGGATGCCAGAGGAGTGGCTAGGATATGGAATAAAAACATCTCCTATTTAATGGCTATTTTCAACAAGTGGGTTGGCTGTTTGGATTGTACTTCTAAAACTTGCAAATGTCTTCTCTTTCAAAGCCACTTACTCCCTCATCAACAAGATAAGATTCTCATCCAGTAGAAAGCAAGATGTGTTGTTGTTGCTTCTTCCTCACGAGGAGGAAATATTAGAGCAGACTTAAATACAGTGCAGCTCTAAAACTTGCATTTCATTATTTGTGTTTCACTTGAGTTTCCATAGTTACCAGAGGCTTCAGGCTTTAATTAAAGCAGTGACTTTTAAAAACAGGACTAGTTCCTCTCCCTTTCAAGGACACTTCTGCGTGTTGTCTTATGAAAAGCTAATATTAGGTTCAAGTATAAATTATACACAGTGCCTCTGTGACTTAGCTGGGGAGGAGATGTTGTCTCTTCCTTCATGCTAAATGCTACAAATGATCGAAGTTTGTTCCAAACAATCTGCATTATGTTTATTTTTGTTCAGGGCCCTTACATGGAAGGATATCTGTCAGACACTAAACACTGCACCCTGTTTCTGCTGCCCCACATCCTGGAACTGACTCGTCTTTATTTTCTGGGATGTTCCTATCATCAGCTTCCAGGCCCCTTTAAGCAGGGGTGAAATCCAGCAGGTTCTGACAGGTTCTGGAGAACCGGTAGTGGAAATTTTGAGTAGTTCGGAGAACCAGCAAATACCACCTCTGGCTGGCCCCAGAGTGGGGTAGGAATGGAGATTTTTGAGCAAGCTGAATAATATGAGATCTTTCCTTGGTAGCACTAAATAAAAACAGCCTTGAACAGTCTTCAAACCCAGTCTGGATGATTTCTTGATTTGCAGATTTCAACTCCCAGCATTCTTAGCAAAAAAAAACATGTCAACATATAACTTACATGACTGGGAGACAACCTGACAACCTGGAGGACAAAGGATACAACTCTTTAAGAGTGGTATCACTGACCTATCACCGGTAACAATGATAGACCAACTTTAATTCAAGCCAATATAAACTCTTGAATTAAAAGAATTAGAAAGATTTGGATTTGGATTTCCATCCCTTGTAAGATCTTTTAAAATACAAAAGATTTGTACTCAAAACTATCTTCATTTTTGAAAGATTCTCACAAACTTCTCATTAAAAAAATGATAAAACTTTAACTCTTTATATTGTATGTATAAATATGTATCTATGAACAATGATTAAAGGAAACAATGCATTTTATTATGGAAAAACACAATAGCAGAACATTTTCTTAAAATCACTTAAATCATTCTTATGGTCTGTTTGATGTAAAAAAAAAAAAAAAGGCAATGTATAACCAAAGATGAAGCAAATGAGAGAAGCCGAACATAGATATTTCCCTCAAAAATACAGCAAGTAGAATTGGTTTTGGAAAGGAGGAAAACATTCAACTTTGCTGACTAACAGCGTTTTCTAACTGATGCTAATTCTCACATGTTTGCTTGCTAAAACTAACGGCTGAAGGTGTTACATTTTCTGAAATACAGAGCCAAGTCATGGGTACATTGTGCCATAATTTGAAAAATTCAGTTTGGTAGTAATATGAGCATAAAACCCTGACACAACAACAGCAACTAAAAAAGTGAACACCAGGATTAATAGGTTGTAATATACTGTATATGAGAAACGCTGATGAGATTCTGCTTCTGTTTAAAGGGAGAAGCTATGCAGTTCATCTACTCAGTGCAGGTAGTCCTGGACTTATAACAGTTCGCTTAGTGACCGTTCAAAGTTACAGCGGCATTGAAAAAAGTGATTTATGACTGTTTTTCACAGTTACGATATTTCCAGCATCCCCATGATCATGTGATTAAAATTCGGATACTTGGCAACTGGTTCATATTTATGACCGTTGCTGTATCCCAAGATCATGTGATCCCCTTTTGCAACCTTCTGACAAGTCAAGGGGGAAGCCAGGTTCACTTAACAACCAGGTTACAAACTTATCAATTGCAGTGATTCACTTAACAACTGAGGCATGAAAGGTCGTAAAATGGGGCAAAATTCACTTAACAAATGTCTCACTTAACAACAGAAATGTTGGGCCCACTTGTGGTTGTAAGTCAAGGACTACCTGTCCTAAAATCAATAACATGCATGAAATAACAAAACAGCTGAAGTCTAAAACACTTAAATTAAGAGAATAATATTCAACTCAAACCAACATTTCATGTTACCATAAGGACTACATCTCTATACTACTTTATAATTCAAATAGAAAAATGGCATTTTTACATAATAGCAACATAGATTTCCAAAGGATCAGATTAAAGGGAGCACTGCTTATACATTAAAACTTGCAAACTGAAAAGCAGGGAGTCAGTCAACCTGACTTTCTTTCTTTGTAATGGTAACTTTCCACCCTATTTTCCTCTGCCAATTATTATTTTACTATTTGTTCTCTACCAAAGGCTGTTCTTTGTTGTTCCACCACTTTCGTGACCCATCCCATAACACCAGGCAACATTCATCAAATTGGCAAAAATAAGTGATTCTTCCTCAGTAAATATCCAAACCTCTGCCAGGGATCATTCATGAAGAGCCATTAGGATAACCCCTCTGGTGGCAAGACTGTCACTCCAGGGCAGCATTTCTTGTAGACCAGGAAACAGGATAGTGTAATTTCAGTAATCTAAGATTCCAACTGCTATGTACTTCAGTTCTTGTGGAATTCAAAACCCCATTCTCCTTGCCTACTGGGTAGACTGGTGGGAGTTCTTCACTAGTACCATTTCTTTCCATTAAAACAGAAATGGGCAATCCAGGCAATTTACTTCATTTTCTTGTTTTCATCATGTCATTCCCTAATATTGCCCACTCAAAATTCAGCTGCAAAAATCATGATAGCATAACTATCTCTCTGCTTTGGCAAATAAGTATTAAAATAGGTACTGTATTTTTCGGACTATAAGACGCACCGGTGTATAAGACACACCAAGATTTCGAAGAGGTAAGTAAGAAAAAAAGGTTTTTGTCCTCCCCGGCCCCCAGGAGCAGTCTGCAGACCTCCCAAACCCTCTGCGCGCCCCGTTTTTTGCAAAAACAGGCCTGTTTTCACCCGTTTTTGCGAAAAACGGGGTGTGCAGAGGGTTTGGGAGGCCTGCAGAGTGCTTCTGGGGGCTGGGGGAAGGCAAAAATGCCGTTGAGGTAAAAAACGGGCCGTTTTTCACAAAACCGGGGGTGTTTTTGCGTTCCCCCAGCAGGCCTCCCAAACCCTCTGCGTGCCCCGTTTTTCACAAAAACGAGTGAAAAATTTGCCCCTTTTTTGTGAAAAATGGGCCGTTTTTCACCCGTTTTTTGCAAAAACGGGGGCGTTTTTGCCTTCCCCCAGGAGCATTCTGCAGGCCTCCCAAACCCTCTGCGCACCCCGTTTTTGCAAAAAATGGGTCCATTTTTCACAACAATGGGATGCGGGGGCGGGGCTTCGGGAGGCCAAAAATGGCTGTATTCGGTGTATAAGACGCACCAACATTTCCACCCTCTTTTAGGGGGGAAAAAGGTGCATCTTATACTCCGAAAAATACGGTATATAAGTTTCTGGTAAACTGAAGGGACCTAGTGCTCTTTTTTTTTTTGTAACATTTTTTTATTGAGTTATAAAATATTATAAGACACAAAATACAAAAGTAAATAGAAAAGCAGTGGGGAGGAAGAGGGGGGAGAGAAGTGAGGAAGGATAAGAAAAAAAAGAAAGAAAAAGAAGCATTGACTTCGGACTCTCTCTGTTGCAGTAAAATAAGGCATTAGCATCAAATCACAACTTTTTGCTTTTTCATAATAATATGAACAATATTATTATTTCTATAAAGATCAATCTTCTCAGTAAAACCCAAAATCAAAGTTTCATTCTTTTACACTTCAAGCATGAAGTTCAGAAGTGGTCTCCATGTGGAAACAAAAGTACATATTCTTTACTTTAATCAAAATAGTCAATTTTGCCATTTCAGGGACTAGGGACCTAGTTTTATTAAATCCTTCGCCAAAGGTACCTGAAAATGCTAGATCCCTTCAGGTACTCTATCAGGCCCTCTGTTTCTTGGCCAACAGAAAAGGAGACCATGAAAGATGGTTTAGACCTGCCTTGGATTAATACCTGTTCATAAAACCTACTATCAGAACACTCGGGACAGACTTTTTTAAAACAGAACTTTTTCATACAATATTATATACAATTAATTAAAAATATACCACCATGACATATGGTGCTAGCCACAAGGACAGATTGATGTAGGACAGATACACAAAGAACTACCTCTGTGGGATTGACCTCTTGCTGGATAGTTCCTGAAGTTTAAACTAGAACTTCCAGTTTGACATTAGACATCCCTATTTGACCTCGCCTTAAGTAGGTAGCATTAAGTTAATACTGCTGAAGATTTTGAGAGAGGTATTAATCTATAAAAGGCTGAATTATGTTCTAGTGGCTTGACTGTATATTTGCACATCTTTAATAAATATAAGTCTGTAAATAAAAAACAATTTTACAGTACGTGGGATATCAAATAAAAATACAGAAATGCACATAGAGAAAAATCATTACGCAATGGTGCAAAATACAACTCCTGGAGTGTACTCCACAACTTTGTCAATTAGAATAAAATATATGAAACTATGTACCGGTATTAAGTCAAGTATAGAAGTTAAGTACAATTAATTCATCATATCACATGCTGAACCATCTCTCTACAATAGAGAAAAACACTTTAAAATATACCTTATTACATCCACGCTGATTATTCCATTGTACTCTTTATAAATCTGAATAGAATATCTAGCTATAAAATGCTTTCTTCTCTACATTTAAATAATGCTAATCCAGATAGGCAAGATCTGTTCTAAGACAAGACAATGCTAGGAAAAAATAACTATAAAAGCTTGAAGAGGCAGAATTTTATGCCTGCAGTCATGTAATTAAGAGAAAGGGAATAATTAACCAAGCCAATTCTTTCTCACTGATCCAATGAGTTCTGGAAAGAGGAGGAATAAAAATATGCTTGCACAAGAATTTCATTCCTACAAGACAATCTGTCTAACTATAGTAAAACAAAAACAAAAAACCCTCAATGCTTTTTTCAGGTTTCAAAGTCTAATGTCATTAGTCTGGCCCACTCTTTTCCAGCAAGTATATGTTCTTTCAGAGATCAAACAGAACATAGAAAAGTTAAGGTTTTTTAATAATTATTGGAATGAAAAAAATCAATCATTCTAGATTCTTAGCAATACTGTTTAGAACAAAAAAAAAAGATAAAAAGTTGCAGAGCTGAATTTCCCCATTTATGTAAGGAAGTTTTTAATGTGCCTTTCGGCAAAAATGCACAATTCTTACTCCATCTTTTACTTCATCCACCTTGAAAAATTAAATGCAGGCTGTGTGAAGTGCCTCCTTTAAATTTGTGCTTATATCTTGCAAAAAATACTGGGGAATCATTTAATCCTGTACTATAAAATAATGCTTCATGTTCTAAAAGAGTAAATCTCAAGTTAGAATATATTATAACTAAAGCGCTGAAGAAACTAAAGTTACCCAGTACTTCAGAATACTATTGTTAGACTGTTAGCAATAGAGGGTAATCTTTACTGTTTATACTCAAAAAAACATAATATATAAATATATAAATCTGGCAGATTTTCTGTCATCTCATTTTCTAACTGAAGCACAGTAAAAATGTCATGGTAAAAGATACTGGACTTTTTCCAACATTGTTAACTTTAGCAAAAATGGGGTTTTTTTTAGAATTATTTCTACTGATTCTAATTTTTATGAAAAAGTTGGATGCTTTCCAATATCATTAGCTTTAGCAAAAAGATTTTTTTTTCTTTTAGAATTGTTTTCTACTGATTCTAATTCTTGTGAAAAAGTTACACAAAATTGACCATTAATACATATTCTGATATTCTAAGCCAGGGGTCAGGAAATTATGGCCTGCTGGCCAAATCTTGGCTCTGATGAATGAGATTTTCTGGCATTATGAATACTGGTTTGCTGTGTATTGTATCTATTTGGTATGTTCTGCCATGTTTTTCAACTTCCCAATCTAGCCTGCAATCCTATTCCCTTTTGATGTTCTTCAGTCTTTTGTGCCACGGTCTTCTTTTTCTTTATGCTCTTTAGCCTATTCAGGATTATGTTTGAAGGGGAGATGCTAAACACATGTAATGGACGCCAGAGGATATATACTGTCTCCCATCCATCAACCTATTCTTTGTAGACTGATTGGGGATCTCAGTTCTACTATGTCCATAGGAATGTAAATAAATTCTCTACACAACTTCAGAGCCTCCAGAAAGTTGGTTCTCCTCCTATTCAGTGGCCCTATGCTGCTTACAAAGACTTCTTTATCTTTTTAATCTGTTGGGTTCTATTGATAATCCCACACAATTATATAAACAATGATACAATGCTATATCTGATATAGCTTCATGGATACTTCTGAACAAAAACATATTTGTTGTAGCAAATTAGTTGAAAAAGTAGTAAGGATTCACAAATATGAGAGCAGCAAAGGTGGAAGAACAGATGGAAAATTGTGACAAGTAGGGAAAAAATGTGGGGACAAAAGGACACCTAAAAGCATTGGGATTTTCCACCCTTATGGGCTGTGACTCAACTTTTTCCATTTTCGTCACTTCTACTCCGGCATTGCCAGAGCACACTGTTCCCTGAACTGGATCTACCTCACTGGTTGCCCAATGAACTATGCTAACAGAGACTCTGAAGTGTATTAGTATATTTCAAACATTATTTGTAGCATTCCTTTGTAGGAAGTTAGCACCTACCCCCATTCCTAGAGGAATAAAATATTTTAGGAAATATTAAAAAGGCAGAATATTATATAGAATATCCCTGGCTGAGAAATGGAGAAACATGTTTTTAGGCAGGAAAAAAGACTCACTCCCACCTTTGTCAATGGGAAGTCTATTCTACATAACAAAGATAGGATTAGCCCTCTGCCCATCTCACCACATGGCACCTGGGAAGATTGCATCAGCCAGCACTCAAACTAGCCTGGGACACAGACAAAGCCTACAGAGTTAGCTAAGACCCCCGCCCCCTGGGAGTCTGACAACCAATGGGATACATTTCTTACACAGGAACAGGAAACTCTTAAGGTGGGGCCCAACAAAGAGTATAAAAAACTCTCAACAAGCCCTTTTTCTCTTCTTCAACATCTTCGAGGCATGTGATTCCCCCTTTCCCCAGGACCTCAGACCATGTGGTCCTGCTGTCCTCCATTAAACCATCTTTCCAAGCAGTCACCATGCTTCCAGTGTCTTTTTCCCCACTTGGAACCGAACCCAGAAGGATATTACTTACAACACCTTTAGACAGAGGGTTTGTATAAGCAGTCGTCTACAAGCTGAAGTCAGCATCTGGAATTGCTTAAAGTATATATTGGGGCACTGGCTTTTGAAAATTACAATTAAAAAAAAACATTACTTCTTGACTGATTTGAAATTATATATTTGCCTTATTGACTTTCTACTTCTGCAAATGTTCTGTAAAATTTCCAAAATAAAATGTTTGGATGCTTTTTATACCAAAGTATGTACTTCTTTAAATGTAAACATCCTACAGCATTTTATGGGCATAACTGTTATAAAGGCACCGTTATGGGAATATTATTTCAATACAGGTTCACTTACCAAACACTTTTGGGACCAGCAACTCTGACACCGAACAATGTGGTCATAAAGTGAAAATATCCATTTTTTAAAATCATAAGCACCAACCAAAGCAAGCACATGGCTTCTCCTCCTCTCAAATTTAGCCTATTAAAAATCTCTCTTATTTTGTATCTGAAATCATTTCCCCAATGCATTACCCAGTTATTCAGATATTAAAACAGTAATATTGTAAGGATAGTTTTCAGTTATAAGTCCCTCAGGGAGATGGTTTGACAGAGGAAGACTTTCAATTAAAAAAAATAGATCCCACAAGCCTGAATTTTGGTTCAGTCCTACTCTAATAAAGGCCTCTTATAACACAGTGGGATTCCTTGACAGACATGGAAGTTAAAATGCTGTTTGTCCTGAATGAACAAAGTTTAAAAGAAAACCACCCCAAAGAGACTTTTCTCTAATTCTGATTTACAGCAGGGTTTTTAAAAAAATGACAAGGGACTCAGCTGATATCTACTTTAATGTTATTTCAATTTCAGGCAAAAATCTTTTCAGTCCCATATGCTTTTCAAATTTGGCTCTTTCAACTTTGTATTATGGTTGCATTTTTCCTCTTAAGAAATGTTTTAGATCTATATTATTTACAATTTATTTTATTTTCATTAAAAACTCTTAATAACTGTTTTAATACTATTTTATAAACTATGTTGGAGCTATGTTTATAATTTTAATATTGTCTTACATTTTGTTAAATCATCCAGAAAATTACATTTGTTTGATCACAAATAAATAAAAGTAACAATGTCTCATCTGCAAAAATCACTAATCTTTCTCCAACTTGTACCCTCCAAATGTGTCAGATTACAATTTCCTTTTTCTCTAGCTAGATAGCTAATGGTTGAGAAAGAAAAGAAGAAAGCAATTTACCTAATGATCAGATAAAAAGAAATCAGATGGAGGTGAGAGAAATTTCTTGTTACATTTTTAACCCAATAGGCATCTTACTGTTCACCTCAGATAAAAAGATTGTGCTAATGTTGCATATAGCCAAGGATTACACTGCTATAATTACCTTGGTAATTCAGATCTGAAATGGATCTACTGGCTCAAAAGGAATAGATAAAAAGGACTATTTGATATATTTTGTTCTTTCAAACTGGCACCAATGCTTGGTAATATTAAAAACTTTTAGACAGCTACACTGTCAATTCAAGATGTTAAACATACCTTCAGACACACAGTGACATTAATGGTTATACAAATCATTGCCTATCACTGTAGGACAATCAGAATATACCCGTGATGGCGAACCTATGGCACGTGTGCCAGAGGTGGCACTCAGAGCCCTCTCTGTGGGCATGCGTACCATCGCCAGCTGCTCTTCTGGCTTCCGGAGCGCGCATGTGCGCCTGGCCAGCTGGTCTTCGCCACCTGGTCTTTGGGTTTCCGGCGTTCTAGCGCTTGCGAAGACTAGCTGGCTGGTGCGCATGTGCACGCCGGAAAGCCAAAGACCAGGTGGGTCTTTGGGTTTCCGGCGCTCTGGCGCGCATGCACACATGCACACAAGCATGCGTACACGTTCCAGTTTGGGCACTCGGTGCCAAAAAGGTTCGCCATCATTGGAATATACCATTTAAAATAACACTTCATTTACACAAGTCAAAAATGCATCTTATTTCAATCTCATGAATCCATCCATACATTAGACTTTGCTAAAAAGCATATGTCTGATCAAACTGATGATCTCAGGATCTTCTTGTTATGCTTTTTTTTCCCATTCTTAATATATAGGTCAAAATTCCAGATCATTTTTTGGCTGTTTAATGACTTCTTTAAAATTAAAATAAAACAAAAATAATTAACACAGAATAGAAGCAAAAACACTCCCAAAGTACTGAACTCAAACTCAAACATGGTTGAACCTGACTTATCATGGAAGGTTTATCTCATTGTGTAAAAGACAAACAGGCTCCTGTTTAGTCCCAGATAGAAGTGGCCACGGCAGAGTTTCCCAACCGTGGCAACTTTAATATGCAATTCCAGCCAGCCATGGGAAACTTTGGGTTAGGAGAAAGTGACCAGGAGATAAAAAAAATCTTTCAATTTTCTCCAAATTAAGAGACTTTTCACATCTTATTCTTTGCAACTTATTTAGAATTTATGTACCGTATTTTTCGGAGTATAAGACACACTTTTTCCCCCCTAAAAGAGGATGGAAATGTTGGTGCGTCTTATACACTGAATACAGCCATTTTTGGCCTCCCGAAGCCCCGCCACGCACAAAAACGGGTGTGCAGAGGGTTTGGGAGGTCTGCAGAGTGCTCCTGGGGGCTGGGGGAGGGCAGAAACGCCCCCGCTTTTGCAAAAAAGGGTGAAAAATGGCCTGTTTTCACAAAAACGGGGTGCACAGAGGGTTTGGGAGGTCTGCAGAGTACTCCTGGGGGCTGGGGGAGGGCAAAAATGCCCCCGTTTTTGCAAAAGACGGCCCATTTTTCACAAAACCAGGGTGCGCAGAGGGTTTGGGAGGTCTGCAGAGTGCTCCTGGGGGCTGGGGGAGGGCAAAAACTTTTTTTTCCTTACTTACCTCTTTGAAATCTCAGTGCATCTTATACATCGGTACGTCTTATAGTCCGAAAAATACGGTCCTTTTTTTTAGAAATGGCAGAAGATGCTATTCCTACTGTTTCCTGTTTTATCTTTTTATCCTCTCTGTAGCCTCTCTGGCTCCCTAAACTGAAAAGGGAACTCCTCAGAGGAGGAATTCCTTCACGGAGCTTTCCTTTTGAACTAAGCTGAAGTGTTGGATTTAGATTAGATTTAGATTTATTATTTATTTATTTATTTATTTATTTATTTGTCAAACATGTACAAGATAGCAGGTATAGGTATAATCATAAACATAATCAAAGTGAATACAGATAGATGAAGACAATAGGACAGTAGGACAGGGACGGTAGGCACGCTGGTGCGCTTATGCACGCCCCTTACAGACCTCTTAGGAATGGGGTGAGGTCGACAGTAGACAGTCTAAGGTTAAAGTTTTTTGGATTTGGGGAATATATTTGTATGCCGCCCAACTCCCAAAGGACTCTTTATGGAAGCCATAGAAGCTGTAGAACACTGGAAGCACAATTAGATATTCAATTAGATATTGGAACTACACATGCAAGGGTACAACTATTCAGGTACCTTGTAACAAGAGCAAGTTCCAAGTCCAGAAGACTTTCGTTCAGATGTTACTCTCATTGGCAGTTCTTTTCTATTAAATCAAATGAAAAACATCACAAAAAAACATTTTGGCCCAAGAGATTTATCTACCATCCACATACAGCCAAAATACTGAATTGTTAAATAATTTTTATTCCTCTTCATTCTTCTTGTTCAATCATTCCACATTAGAGGTCAGACTTCTCTTCTTGATGACAATGCATGTTGCTGCTGATTTTACAGATGGCATCAAACTGCCAATGGCTAAATAGCAATAGCAGCAGCAATAGCACTGACTTATATACCGCTCCATAGAACTTTACAGCATTCTTTGAGTAGTTTAGAAATGTCAGCATATTGCCCCCAACAATCTGGGTCCTCATTTTACCGACCTCGGAAGGATGGAAGGCTGAGTCAACCTTGAGCCAGTCAGATGGAAGCCTTCCATCTTCAATTAGCTTCTGTGTGGAATAAGAGAAATGGCCAGCCATACCACTGTGTCACTAACCAATTTATATAACCTTCTCTTTCTAGTGTTATCTTTGCTAATGTATGTATTAGAATTTGTAAAAAAAAATGGAGTGAGATATTTGAACCATAAAGCGTCAAACACTTCAACTGTTTTTAGTTCTTTAGATCTACTAAAAACAGATCTGAAAGCGTATGGGAAATGTCACAGTGAATACATATTGATTATGTACCATCAAGTTGCTTTTGACCCCCTATTTCTGACCACATAAAATACATTTTTCTGCATTAAGACTATATATTCCATGTGGTTTATGCAATAGTATGTTTGGGTTAGGGTTAGGGTATGTTTGTTACATGCCAAGATTCTTTGCTTTTAATGACTACTTCTTTAGACACTTAGCAAATCTCAGCAACCAGATATGTGGCTGAATCAGATTCTCTAGAGTGCAACTAGTACATTTTGTTATATTTTGCCTCCTCTTTGAGAGAACTTAAAGAACAGAAACAAGCAAAATAGAGTCCTCTGAAAGTAACTTAGAATAAACTATTTTCAAATGATGACTGAATATTACAAAAGCCTCAAAAGGTAGATACCAACCCTGGGGATTCAAGAAAGTCACCCACCAGCCAAATCCTATTTTAAAAATTCAGTTTTTCTCTTTAAAATCTGACTCAACTGTATTATTTGGATTAAACACTTTCTAAATGAAACACATACCAGTATCATATATGTGAAACACAGAACTTTCTGCTGTTAGTAGCCTAATAATAAAACATTTATAGCCATTGCTATGCACTGGTTACAGTAAAGCCCTACAAACAAATAACTGGCATGCTTGACAGATTGAGTTCTCATGCCCAAAGAATATAATACTTCTACCTCATTTCTACTATAAAACTACTCTAAGCACTCAACAATAAAACCATATACCAGTTCCCAGCCTTAGGTTTTCATTGACTCCATGACATCAGATGAAATCGCCTCTTTACAAGTTATCTGGAGGAGTAGGAAAATGATTGTATGCATACTTGCCTCCATGTTTTAAAATACTTTTCGGCAAATATGCCATCTTTAACTACATGATAACCTTTGCAATGGGACGCGGTGGCTCAGTGGCTAAGACGCTGAGCTTGTCGATCAGAAGGTCGGCAGTTCAGCGGTTCGAATCCCTAGCACTGCGTAACGGAGTGAGCTCCCGTTACTTGTCCCATCTTCTGCCAACCTAGCAGTTCAAAAGCACGTAAAAAATGCAAGTAGAAAAATAGGGACCACTTTGGTGGGAAGGTAACAGCGCTCCGTGCGCCTTCGGCGTTTAGGCATGCCGGCCACATGACCACGGAGACATCTTCGGACAGCGCTGGCTCTTCGGCTTAGAAACGGAGATGAGCACTGCCCCCTAGAGTCGGGAACGACTAGCACGCATGTGCAGGGGAACCTTTACCTTTAACCTTTGGAATAAAGTACAAATCATGGAGAGAAACAGTTGAGGAAAAGCTTTGTAAACCAAGTTTGTGGAAAAGTAAAATGATAGCGTAGAAGCATTACCAAGAATGCAACAAATCCAAAACCCCATTCAGAACCATTCTTCTTCATTTCCTTGATCTCTCATGCTGTCATGGGACTTAAACAGAAGAATGGCATACCTCTGCAAACAATACAGGCATAGAATGATAGGCATTGTTCTTCTTATTGGAAGAGATCATATGATAATACTGAACCTGGAAAGGAAAAACTGCCAGCATGCTGGTGTAGTATAACCAAAATACACCAGTAGAATAATTAAAACCACATGAACCTCTCACTAAGCACAGCCACCTATGGCTTTAAAGACAATATATTGGCTTTTGTGCATTATTGCACCTAAAGGCAAGCTTAGCTTTGATAACCATATTAGAGTTTGCACCATGGCAATGTCTGTCATCATTAAAAGGATCCAGAAACTCCATTCAAATCAATTTTTAAAAACGGTTCTGGGACTAAGATTAGATGGACAATTGTCCATTTGCAATAAAACAATTGCATTCTATAATTCAGAATACAAAGATGTGTCCAGAGATTATTGCACATGGAAGGAGAAATTACACATTATATGTGAAACATGCTGCCTAGATAACACATGGAAATATTGGTTTGAACTTCATTCAAGGATGAAAAGAAATATTACTTTTATAATATCTGGTACGCACAATGCAATCATGGATGATGCAAAGGTGATAATCAAGTCAAACTCAAATATTTCTTCCTTAAGCCACTCTCGCCTCAAAGTTTGCTAAAACCAACCTTATTAAATAAGCCTAGTCTGGTATATGTAGAAAAATAGTCCAGGAGCCTTTCAAAATTGTGGGTTGAAGGCAGTAGTGGGTTCTAAAACCCTTTACTACCGGTTTGTATGCACGCTTGCGCATGTGCGTGACGCTTCTGCGCATACGCACTAGCGTCCCGGGCGGGTGGGCGGAGCCTCCTGCCACCGCTGCTACCGGTTCTAAGAACCGGGCTGAACCGGGAGCAACCCACCGCTGGTTGAAGGGGAAAAAAGTCAAATGCTTGCATTTACAAACAAGTCACTACTGGCAATTTTCACCCAGGAGAAGGACTAGAGGAGTAGTACTTTATAGAGCTTCCCCCCCCCCACAATAATTGGAGGTTAGCATTCTCAGAAAGAACGGTGAGAAGAAAGCATTACTTTGAAAATAATCTCTGAAGTTTATCATCAGCTTTCCAAATTTAATTTATTTCATTGACTAAAATATACAGTATATCCTACTTAGGACCAGATATTCTGACCCTTCCTCTGATCTTTGTTGTTGAAAGTCTGAGAGCAAATATTTCCCCAAATAATTATATTTTTTCAAGAGAAGGAAGAGGTCCTCTCCCTTCTGCTGTTGTTAGGGTGGAAATAAGTACACTCTATTCCAGAATAGTCCTTAAACTTCCTCTGGAACTTAATTCTTTTGACTAAGACTAAAAAAAAAAAGAAATGTCTTTTTCTTAGACATTAAATTTGAACCAATTATATTATTATATTTGATGGTCAAGAATGCCACATTGAATTTAATTAAAATTAATATCAAAATCAAAACTAAATTCTGCTTTTTTAATGTCTGAGGTCTCCTTCCATTTATTTCTTCTACTTTCTTTGGGAAGGTTTGTCTGCAGGACAATTTGGTGTACCCCATTTTTTAAATGATAGCTATGGCACAGAACTTAAAAAACAGACTATATGTAAAATGCTTTTTCCCTCTCCATCTACACTGATAAAACTATAAATTAACCTTCCTTCTAGTCTGTAACGAACATAAACTCCTGAGGAAGTGGACAAGGCTATTGGAGCGATGAGCTCCTCCACTTGTTTATTGGACCCGTGCCCCTCCTGGCTGGTCTCAGCCAGCAGGGTGGTGACACGAGGCTGGCTCCAGGCTGTAATCAACGCCTCCTTGAGAGAGGGGTCCGTCCCACAACCTTTGAAGGTTGCGGTGGTGAGGCCCCTCCTCAAGAAGCCATCCCTGGATCCAGCAGATTTAAAAAACTTTCGTCCAGTCTCCAAACTTCCCGTTGTGGGGAAGGTTGCTGAGAAAGTGGTGGCGCTCCAACTCCAACGGCTATTGGATGAAACGGATTATCTGGATCCTTTCCAATCGGGTTTCAGGCCTGGTTATAGTACGGAAACTGCTTTGGTCGCGCTGATGGATGAT
>QLTV01004098.1:1165009-1182788 GCA_003457575.1 Thermophis baileyi
CTCCCACTTATGACTGTATGACTGTAACTTGTTGCTTGTATCCTTACGATTTATATTAATATTGATTGTTTCCTGATTGCTTATTTGTACCCTATGACAATCATTAAGTGTTGTACCTCATGATTCTTGATGAATGTATCTTGTCTTTTTATGTACACTGAGAGCATATGCACCGAAGACAAATTCCTTGTGTGTCCAATCACACTTGGCCAATAAAGAATTCTATTCTATTCTATTCTAATGCAACTTTCCCCACAAATATAGCAATTATAGTACTCTGTAGAAAAATAAGTTTAGACAAGGCACTGATATCACTGTTCCTCCAACAAGTATTTACTCAAGTATTTTCTACATACATGCAACAGAGTCCAATAAATGAATAATATGTAATCTATTAAAGATTTGTGTATTGATACTAACATCTCATCTCATTCTCTAGCAATGTCTAATTCTTTATTCCATCCAGGTACTAAAGTAGGCATAATGAATTGATCCACCACCAAAATAATTTTACAAAAAAAGTATCCATAGGATTTTTTTTGTATTATAGGATTTAATACTGTAATTCCTTGTAGAAGATTATTTCTGAGGCTGAAAGTATGATCACTTTAAATTGAGATGCCAAAAGAAGACATATAGTCCTTGAGTCCCTTTTATAGGTCTTTGATACCTAACTAAATCACACATTCTGAAAAGTGATGGAATAATTTCTTGCCATTTTAGGATGGATAAAGTGTGTGTGTGTGTGTGTGTGTGTGTGTGTGTGTGTGTGTGTGTGTGTGTGTGTGTGTGTGTGAGAGAAATATGGATAACATAGTTAAGAATATAAATATTTCCCCAGTTCCCATTCTATTAACCACATTACATATCACAGTTCTTCCACAAAGTAGTTGATCCTTTTGCTGAGTATAAAATCCAACCCATTCTAGCATCAGTCATAATATCTATCTATCAATCAATCAATCAAAATAGAACTGGAAGGGACCTTGGAGGTCTTCTAGTCCAGCCCTATGCCATTTCAGACAAATGACTGTGCAGTCTCTTCTTAAAAACCTCCAGTGATGAAGCATCCACAACTTCTGAAGGCAAACTGGTTAACTGACCTCACTGTTAGGATGTTTCTCCTTAATTCCAGGTTGCTTCTCTCCTTGAATAGTTTCCATCCCTTGTTTCTTGTCCTGCCTTCTGGTGATTTGGAAAATAAATTGATCCTTAAAGGATGGAACTCTTTTATAGACAAGGATTTTTTTTTTCTTGAGAATCTCCAATTCTGATTCAAATGTGGTGTGGGAGACCCTGGGAGGCCCACTACCCACTGGCACATGGAAACTTGTTGTGGGCCAGGAGACCTGGGCCCTTTCCCTGGCCCACCACACATCTTTGCCTTTTCCATAGTTGCTGACAGGCATGATCAGCCAATGCAAAGCGCAGCTAGAAAGCTAGAGAACAGGATCTCTTTGAAGAAAGTTCACATTCACCAACTTCTGGCCAAAAAGAGATTGCATTTACTAGTCGCACTGGAGCGACTAGTGGACTGGAGATTGTCATTTCCAACGCTCCCTGCCAGCTTCTTAGAAGGAAAGTCAATGGGGAAGCCAGCAGGAAGTTGGAAATTGCTTCTGTTCCCACTATTGTTTTTTGCGCATGGTCATTCTGTTTCTCTGTTTAGGTAAGGAAATATCTCTGAAATGATGACCCAGTCGGTCACGGGTTGGCTAGTACACATTAAAATGTCAATGTCAATAACTCAAAAGTTGGAAGAGTAGAATCTTTAAGCAATGTTATTGAGTGTAATATTACTTAGGTCAGGATTATTTCCTCTTCCAAGGTACACTGAAATGCCTTAGCCATCCTGGCATTGATCTGCACAGCTCTTGGGAGGTAATGTTACATTTTAATCCATTAGCAATTACGGTCATGGGAGGAAAAAAGGGTATGTATTAGGTAGCAGTGCTAAGGACCATTATCCGGAAATAGTCTCATTGCAATTGATGGGAATTTACTTCTGAGTAAGCATACTTAAGATCAGGATATACTTGTAAAATGCTAAAAACATGCCAATCCTAAATATACCTTTTCCCCAACAATATAGAATATTCATCCCTTTTTATCAACATTTCCCATCTTCTACATGTTCCATGTCAGCCAACTTCTCAGAGGTTGAGGGCCACACTCATGGAAAACTGGGAATAGCTGTCTTATACACAATTATTTGGATATGAAACATACTGGATTTATTCCAGAGCAAGCATATACAGAAAGCAGTAAATATAGCTACTTTTTCTCCTCTGAACTGTGCTACACAGCAGGGGGGGAGGGGATAAAACTGTTCAAGTAGGCAGTTTGTATTTGTATTAGTTCTTTTTGTATTAGTTCTTTTCCAACGATAAATGAAACCCAATTTACCTATTACATTTTGCGCACTGAAGTTAGCACAGTTATTTCTTGACTTACAACCACAACTGGGGCCAGAATTTCCATTGCTAAGCAAGGCAGTTGTTAAGTGAGTTGTGCCTGATTTTATGACCTTTTTGCCATGGTTATTAAGCAAATCACTGCAGTTATTAAGTGAATCTCACTTCCCCCATTGACTTGTTGGAAGCCAGCTGGAAAGGTCACAAACGATGAGCCGAGGTGGCGCAGTGGTTAGAGTACTGCAGTACTGCAGGCTACTTCAGCTGACTGCTAGCTGCAGTTCGGCAGTTCAAATCTCACCGGCTCAAGGTTGAGTCAGCCTTCCATCCTTCCGAGGTGGGTAAAATGAGGACCCAGATTGTTGGGGGCAATATGCTGACTCTGTGAACCGCTTAGAGAGGGCTGTAAAGCACTGTAAAGTGGTATATAAGTCTAAGTGCTATTGCTATTGATGACATGACTCCAGGAAGCTTCAACCATCATAAATACATGCTAGTGGCCATCTGCCCAAAGTTTAATCATGTGATCCTGAGAATGCTGTGACAGTCATAAATATGGGGACAGGTCATAAGTCACTTTTTTCAGTACCACTGTTGCTAAACAAATGGTTATAGGGCAAGGCCTACTTGCAATCTAACAAGGAAGTAAGAGTATAGAGAGGTGGAAGACACTGACCTAGGAGATGATGCCCTTTTGTAAAAGTCATGCCTATTTTGATTTGTTTCAAAATGTGACTCTTTTGGGTTTGGATGTGGCTTGACTTGTGACTTGCTCCCCATTTTGCACCCAACCTGTCTCATCCAAAACAAAAATAGTCACTTTTTTCTTTACAAAGGGAGAAGAATTAACCAGAAACAAAGAAAACCAGGGGTGAAATCCAGCAGGTTCTGACAGGTTCTGGAGAACCGGTAGCGGAAATTTTGAGTAGTTCGGAGAACCGGCAAATACCACCTCTGGCTGGCCCCAGAGTGAGGTGGGAATGGAGATTTTGCAATATCCTTCCCAGAGGAGTGGGGAGGGAATGGGGATTTTGCAGTATCCTTTCCCTGGAGGGGAGGGAATGGAGATTTTGCAGTATCCTTCCACTGCCACGCCCACCAAGCCACGCCCACCAAGCCACACCCACAGAACCAGTAGTAAAAAAATTTGGATTTCACCACTGAAGAAAACCATATGATGAAAAGTGAGAGAGCAGAACTAGCTGAGGTAGATCCTTCCGGCTTCTCTTTCTTAGCTGAGTAGGAATTGGTACCAACCAGACAGTTTGGTCTAGTGGTTAAGGTGCTGGTCTAGAAATCAGGAGACTGTAAGTTCTAGTCCCGTCTTAGGTATGAAAGCTGGCTGGATAACTTTGGACCAGTCACCCACTCTCAGCCCAACCCAGCCCACAGGGTTGTTCTTGGGGATAAAATAGGAGGAGGAAGGAGTACTAGGTATGTTTTCTGCCTCGAGTTATTTATAAAAATAATTCTGGTGGGATAAAATGAATAAATAAAAAACCTTCCATGTCCTATCAGATGTTATAACATTTACAGCACACTCTCTGTATTACGCAAAACATAATGGAGTCCACCTGAAATGATTAAATGGGTTTGCTAAATGCAAATATACCATGATTTTTAACATGCTTAATATTACAACTTCCATACATTTTGTGCTAAAACAGATGCATCTGAAGCAGTCCCCTTTTCCAGGAATAGCTTCGAGCCACCTGAATCAAAATATAAACTTAATATGGACACATATGTTAAATCGTCAGAATGTAATGGTATGTGTGAATAATCTTTGGTGGGGAGGAGGGAGAGATGTCGCCTAGGGAATGAACAGATAAGAGAGGGCATAGTCTGTAGCTGCATAATGGGCAGAGAAAGAGGCTTAAAAGGGATCCTCCCTAGCTTCTCAGGCTGTAAAAGAGTCAGTGGGAGGTTTGTACTATATCAGACTGAGAAATTTGTTAAGTGTCCCATTTTACGACTTTTCTTGCCACATTTGTTAAGTGAATCACTGCAATTGTTAAATCAATCACACTGCTGTTAAGTGAGTCTGGCTTCCCCATTGACTTTACTTGTCAGAAGGTCGCAAAAGATGATCATGTGACCCTGGGACACTACAACCATAATAAATATGAACTAGTTGTCAAGCATCCGAATGTAAATCACGTGACCATGGAGATGCTGCAATGATCATAAGTGTGAAAAACGGTCATAAGTCACTTTTTTCAGTGCCATTGTAACCTAGAACGGTCACTAAACAACTGTTGTAAGTCAAGGACTACCTGTACTCAGGGGTGGGTTCCGAAAATTTCTACTACCACTCTGTGGGCGTGGCTTAGGGTTTCGCACGCGAGCGCTCCCCCGGTGCAATTCTGTTTCCGTGCATGCTCAGTCACTATAATCTGCCCGAAACACAGCTGAGGAGCTGATCAGCTGTGCTTCGGGCGAAGAATAAAGGACAGCATTAACCCGGGGGCGGGTGGGAGAGCCCTTTCCGAAGCAGCAGCAGAGCACAAACGGCCCAAAACGTAAAAAAGCCGCCAAAAATTCACGGAAAAAAATGGCGGCACCCACGGACTGGCACCGACCAAGGCGGGTCCACGACACCATCATGATGTCACCAGCACCTCGCTACCGGTTCGGGCGACCCACTACGAACCGGGAGGAACCCACCCTTGCCTGTACTTCAGTGCTACTGTAATATCTGGTAGCTATTGCTCTCTGATCCTTATTTCTAGTTCCATTTCCAAAACTCCACTGACAAACAGAAACAACTGGGGTTGGGGATTCCTGAGGGAAAACTGCAGCTGATTTGCAGTGCCAGAAAAGGCTTCTTCTATTTCCTGCCATTTTATTCAACAGTGACAGGAAGTTGCAAATCAGATCCATGAAGGCTTTTTCAAATATATGCTGAACGCAGAGCACAAATGACTCTTTAAAAGTGGTATGTTTCTGCTGCCCCACTTCCATAATAAATAAATTACACCTATGGCTGGACACAGAAATAAAAATAATAACGCCAATTTAATTTGTAAAATCTTTTCACAAAGGGGTTAAATCAGAATTCCGTAAAGTCATCAATAGTGGCCTCCAAGGGCTGATGGGAATATCCAAGCGGTCAATGTTGTTGTTGTTGTTGTTGTTACTATATTATTATTGATACCAGTACTATTAGTTAAAGTAGTGTTTATTAAATTATTTTCCTATAATGAAAGTTTGGGGGTTGATGAACGATCTGAAACTTTATTTTTATTTTTTAATTAATAACAAAAACAGAAGAAAGAGAAAAATATAAAAATAATAATGATACTGATATATGCATTCTTAAGGGAATACATAAAACATGCTATCCCTCCAGAATATCATTCCAAAACTTTATGGCCTAAATTGGAAGAACAGAATACTGCTGCTATTTAGTGACTGTTCAAAGTTACAACGGCTCTGTAAAAAAGTGACTTATGACCGTTTTTCACAACCATTGAGCATCCTTATGGTCACATGATCAAAATTCACATGCTTGGCAAGTCACTCGTATTTTTGGTGGTTGCAGTGTCCTGGGGTCATGTGTGCACCTTTTGCAACCCTCTGACAAGCAAAGTTAATGGGGGAGCTAGATTAATTTAACAACTGCAGTGATTCATTTAACAACTGTGGCAAGAAAGGTCGTAAAATGGAGCAAAATTCATTTAACAAATGCCTCACTTAGCAACAGAAATTTTGGACTCAATTCTGGTAGTAGGTCAAGGACTACCTGTACTACTCTCAATTCTCCTATACTAATTTAGGGGAGGGGGGGCGTTATAAGACCCGGACATGTTGAGTGACATATGAGGAAAATACTCAGACCATCCAGGGCTTCAGAAGCAAGTATGAAAATGCCTACTAAAATGTTCTACATCAGGAAGAGAAGGATTTTCTTTTATTGGCCAGACAGCCATCTGTCAAGAATGCTACAGCTGCAAGTTTCCTGAGATCAGCAGTGGGCTGGACTACAAAATCCCTTCTGATTCTAGTATAATACAGTGTCTGGGTTCACATATTACATTAAGCCATGGTTTTAACTGTTTTTGTTAAATAAATGGCAACAGTTGGGTGCACGCAACATACAAAATCACTAGGAAATCATATTATTGCTTAGCATCATTCACCTCAGCACTAGCATGTATCACATAATGTCCAACAGGTGCTTAAGAGAAGCCCAGCTGCCATAGAAAAAATATTTGTCAAATGGATTGCAATAGAGCTGTGATGGTGAACCTATGGCACGCGTGCCACAGGTGGCACGCGCAGCCATATCTGAGGGCATGCGAGGCGTTATTGTCGGCCTTGGGGAAGGCCGTTTTCACCCTCCCCAGGCTTCAGGGAAGCTTCCTGAAGCCTCCGGAGGGTTAAAAATGGCCCATTTATTCAAACATGTTTAATACTACCATCGGTTCTGATTTCCCCTCTTGTTATTACTTCACATTATATAAAAATGTGTATTCCATTAATCCCCCTCTCTCTAGTTTCCATCCCTATTCTAACTTTTAATTATGCCAATATTATATTTAAAAATATTCCCTTTCTATCCATCGTCTCTTGCCCGCTTTAAAGCTTTAATTGTTCATTTCTTAGCTTGCCTCCCATATTCCTCTCTTGGATCTTTATCTCTATCTGCTTTCACATCTTGACCAATCATTTTAAACATTTTTCCCTTCTCTGCCCTATTCCATTGTCTAATTTTCAAAATATCTACTCTTGCCCCATCTCTCTTCCAAAAAAGTCTTCCTGCAACTCCAGTTCCTCTTTTAATTCCCTTAATATATTCTCCCCTTGGCTTGTTCCATCAGTCATTATTATTTTTATTTCCTTCTTGTCATCTCGTTTTATTTGTTGGTCTGTCTGTTCTGTTTTTTCATCTACTCTTTCAATTGGCTCCTCCTCTTCCTGGGTGTTTTGATCACTCCTTGTCCTTTGTATCATGTTTTCCAGCTCTTCATCTATGCTCTGCATTTTATTCATAATCTCCTTATAGCTTCTTGTCAAAGTATCCTTAATACTCTGAGTTATCGATGCGGTTTCTTCCCAGATTCCACTCATTTCTTGCTGGTGGAGCATCTCGTTTAGTTTTATTTTGTTCCTTTTTTGTCCAATAATCCAAAAACCATATATTCAAACCTAAAGTCACTCCTCAAAAAGTTCAATATTCATGAATCTTTATGTCCCAAAGCTAATCAACTTGTTCCTCTGGATAGTCTGAAATTGTTTTCCAGAACCTTCATAAATCCCTCTATAAATTCAGTCTTGTGTTGAAGCCTTCAGGAGTCACTTTAATAATAATGTCTTTCTTATTCTCAGGTTTAAATCTCCAATAACCAAGTATTTCCAGGATTTTGGGAATGTGTTATGCTTTGCTTTTGTCAACAGGTGGCACTCTTAAGTTTCAATATTAACCAGTTTTATCCAATTTTAATGGTAATAATCCAAAATATAAAGATGTTAATTTTTTAAGTAAATAGTTCCAGCATTTTGAAATGCCTATCCAAAACAACGCCTGTCCAATTTAAAAATCCAATTTTCTGTATGTTTAAAAGTTTTTGCCTTCTCCCTTTGATTCTTTTTCCTTCAATTTTAAAATTCTACTCATAATGTTAAATCGCTGATTTAAAAATAGCAGTGAGCCTCTCTTTTCCTGGATACTCTTTTGGGATTGAATTTTAGATAAAAAGGATTCTTCTCACCCAGTTCCAGACACTGTTCACCGAATCTGCTCCAGTACAATGCTTAGATGTTTCTCGGCTGTCCCAGCTTCGTGGCAGCCATCTTTAGGCTGCCTCTTCTCCTCGCCATGGCATAGAGGGAAAAAGCCCGGGGTTCAGCAGGAGAGTTGCAATCTCTCCCGCGAACTCTTAGGGCACCCCTTAGCTTCGCCGCCCCTACAAGGCGGCTTTGGCTCCTCTCGGAGCCCACAAACAGGGAGAACTCAGCGCAGGGAACACGGAGACCGGTTCCCTGCGTCTGATATTGCCGTGACATCAGCCGGAAGTCAATAATCAAGCAGTATTGACCACAGTAGAAGCAGACATAAATATTTTGCTACCTTCAGCTGGTAAGTGTTCCTATACCACATAGAGGATTTTCATCTATGAATACAAATTCAATATTACATTAAAATAGGATTATTTTGCCTCTTATCAAAACAATTATATTTGAAGTCTAAGTTGCCTGAAATATTAGGTCCAATGCAAAACAACTGCTTGCCCATTTGGAACAGAGTTTTGAATCGCCTTGAAAATTGTTATCTGGTGATAATTTAGGTTTTTGGATTTTTCCTCACTGACATTGGCTGCTCCCATCAATTCAACAATTTCCTTATTAGATTGTGATAGCCTTCTCCAATGTGGAATAAAGATATGTTTGACAATAGTTTCTGTAATGCACAGCTGTTTTGGCTGCTGGTCAACTGGCCAGGAATAAGTTTTAAAAGAAACTGTCTTTATTTTTATCTCTTTGAGAAAACGCCAGGCAGATTTAAGTAGAACCATTACTCAAAGATCCTTAAAACTAGTTCCATGAGCCGGTGGGGGCTCTAAATCTTGTATCCTTTCCAAACCTTTGTTTTGAAAGCATTTCCTGTTTCAGAGGAACTGAATAATTGTAATAAACCAAACAAATTCACAATGGAAAGAAAAGCAAGGAGGAAGCAGGTAAGCACAAAATTTATTCCCATTATATACAATCAATTATTTAGTATGAATACACTTAAGTGTTTTTGATGGAGAGTTGCAGATCTTAAGAGAATCAGATAACCTCATTTCATATAAATTAGCTCAATAAATACATTGTATCAAATTCAGTTACAACTGTGAGATTTACTATTCCAAACTGAATTAAAAATCTGATTTGTAAAGTCCGTAAAAATGAAATTCGATGTTAAGAAAAGTAAGATTCTACATTTAGGCAAGGAAAAACCAATGAACAGGTACAGAATAGGTGATATCTGGCCCAATAGCAGCAACTGAGAGAAGGATCTTGGAGTCCTAGTGGACAATCACTTAAATATGAGCCAGCAGGGTGCTGCAGCTGCTAAAAAAGCCAACACAGTCCTGGACTGCATTAATAGAGGGATAGAATCAAGATCACATGAAGTATTAGTATCACTTTATAATGCCTTGGTAAGACCACACTTGGAATATTGCATCCAGTTTTGCTTGCCACAATATAAAAAAGATGTTGAGACTCTAGAAAGGGTACAGAAAAGAGCAACAAAGGTGATTAGGGGACCGGAGGCTAACACATATGAAGTATGGTTACAGGAATTGGATATGTCTAGTTTAATGAAAAGGACGAGGGGTGACATGCTAGCGGTGTTCTAATATCTAAGGGGCTGCCAAAAAGAAGGGGGTCAACCTATTCTCCAAAGCACCTGAGGGCAGGACAAGAAGCAATGGATGCAAACTAATCAATGAGAGAATCAACCTAGAACTAAGGAGAAATTTCCTGACAGTTAGAACAATTAATCAGGGACAAGAAGCAATGGGTGGAAATTGATCAAGGAGAGAAGCAACTTAGAACTAAGGAGAAATTTCCTGACAGTTAGAACAATTAATCAGTAGAACAACTTGCCTCCAGAAGTTGTGGGTGCTCCAACACTGGAGGTTTTTAAGAAGAAATTGGACATCCCAAAGGTGCTTTTTTCAAGAGGCAACTGGACTTTCAGGTCACAATATTACCGTCTCACAATATTACCGTCTTTACCCTGGGGAAGCCACCCCATGCATATATGGACTCCACAAAATCCACAAAGAGGAAACTCCACTAAGACCAATTGTCAGCAGCATCAATTCTGTCACCTACAACATTGCAACCTGAAAGTCCAGTTGCCTCTTGAAAAAAGCACCTTTGGGACAACCATGACCTGGATGACTGAGAATTTCCATAGACATTAAGAGACTGAACACTCTCTTCTTAAAGATAAACATTTGCAATGTTATAGGGCAGTGATGGTGAATCTTTTTTTCCTTGGGTGCCGAAAGCGCGCACTATTGCGCGCGCGCATGCACGTGCCCACACCCATAATTCAATGCCCCCCCATGCCCCACCCCCCCCCCCCCCCACCCCGCCGCCCCCCCCCCCCCCCCCCCCCCCCCCTGCTCCCCCGTTTCCCGACTTCCGGTAGGCCCGGTAAGCCCAATTTTCGCCCTCCCCAGGCTCCAGAGGCTTCCCTGGAGAGGGCAAAAACACCCTTCCCTGCCCACCCCCCCGGAGGCCGGAAATGGCCCATTTCCTGACTTCCGGTGGGCCGGGTAGGCCCGTTTTTCGCCCTCCCCAGGCTCCAGAGACTTTCTTGGAGCCTGGGGAGGGCGAAAACGTCCCCCCCCCGAGGCCCTCCAGAGGCTGAAAACATCCCCCCAGAGCCTCCGCGCGAGCCAAAAATCAGCTGGCCAGCACACATGCGTGCTGGAGCTGAGCTAGGGCAACGGCTCGCGTGCCAGCAGATATGGCTCCGCATGCCACCTGTGGCACGCATGCCATAGGTTCATCATCATGGTTGTAGGGTCTCCTGCTTGAGCAGTGGGTTAGACTAGAAGATCTCCATTGTTCCTTCCATTATTCTGTTAAAGTCATGAATCTTCATTACCAGTTCTAGTTCTAGTTTCTTAACCCTGAAGAGCACAATGACTAAGAACCATATTGCCAAAGTCTTTGAGAGAAAGATCCTCAACCCTCTTTAGTTTAAAGCAGTGATTTTCAAACTTGGCAACTTTAAGATGTGTGAACTTCAACTCCCAGATTTATTCAGTTATCAGGCTGGCTGGGGAATTCTGGGAATTGAAGTTCACACATCTTAAAGTTGCAAAGTTTGAAAAACACTGCTTTAAAGGAACCATCCTAAATTAGAAAACGTCCAATTCAGTTAGTTCCATAATGTAAATTAGTACTTCTAACATTATAAATGTAACATGCTAATATTGTAAACCTATGAATAGATTATTCACTTTATTTTTATATTTTACTAACATATCAAAAATTACACAATCTTACTGCCTTAAAGATTATTCAGAACTTCGATTCTTACTCTCAAATACTCCCAATTAAAATTAGACAATATATTGTATTTCATTCATGTCAATTTGACAAAAAACTCTCCTACACAAAATGTCATTAACTTGATTAATTCCAGATTCTTTTTTCTTTTTTCAGTCCTGCTGAAAATTATTTCAGAGGATTTCATTTCTGTTTTCCATGTTCACATTTTATACCCAATCTTATACTTTCTTCAGAAAAAGTATCATGGTTAGTGGAATTTACTCTGGGTAGGCAAGTCTACATGACTGAATTAAGAGATGATTACTATACAAAAAAATATACAAAAGATAGCATTTCTTCTGAATCAAATCTGACATCTGATAAATTTATAGGCCCATCCATGTCATTTTTTAGGCAATATGGGTTTTGCTACTGCCTCCTACCAGGTTTTCTTTCCCTAATTTACCCAGGCTAAACTCTAGCTCTAGTACTGGTGGATGATCTCCCATCCAATTATTACGGTAATTACCGGTAGGTTCAACCCAACTTAATTTTCCAGGATCAGCCAAGTCATACCTACAGCTACGCTAACAAGGATTCACTCTTGATTTTCTATTTAGCATTCACACTTTCCTTTTCTTTCACTCCCCAAGGTTGTGTTGTCATTAATATATTCTATGTTATGACCTGAGCCATTTCTTTCCTGCCCTCTGATCTCAGTCCTATCAACAATAGAAGAGATATCCTTCAAGGTTTCAGGAAAGGTGGTCTGATGCACCATAGAAAGCCTTGGTCAAACTGTAATTTGGGGTGTGGTAGAAGGGTTATATATGAACCAATCAGGTCAGCAGAGTTTAATTAATTTTTAATTTGAGTGTAAATGACCATGAATTTTGTCCTGGCCTGGTCCATTTTTGGAGCTTGAGATTAGCATGCTTCTTGAAGATGAAGTACTTTCCCCAGCCAAAGAAATTATTCATCTGGCCTTACAGAAGAATTTTCACACTCTTATGAAATGCTTATTATTGAAAACACACACACACACACACACACACACAGTTTTTTTGTATCCAGAATGCCTATATAACTGAATAATTCCCCAGGATATAAGGCATCTTAAAGCAGGTATAAGGAAACTGTTACCATCCAGATGTTCTAAAGTGCAACTCCCCACATCTCTGTTAGCCAAACTAGCTGGTTTTCACTTGGCAATGGTTCTTTAGACCTGCCTGCAGTATCACTCCTCATCCTGCAGATGTTTTATAACAATTTTCCATTTTGCTAATATTGAATGGGTTTATTTCTACACAAAGAAATTTATTTCCAAAGAACCATATATGACTCAATCTTCTTTTTACTGGAACAGCAGCTCAATGCAAATGATTCTTTAACCTTGTTGATCTTCTGCCTGATTATTATATACTTAAGAACTATAAAATATTGGCAAGTCAAAAAGAATTGATTTCACAATGGCTACATAGGTAACAAAATAACAGCGCAAGATAAAAAAATCTAGCCAGTTTCCTTAATAAAAATCCAATCGTGTTTATAAATTAGAAATTGTTTTTTAAAAAACTAAATATATTTTCCAGCTACTTTGTAGTTGACTTACAACAGTTCATTTAGTGACAGTTTGAAGTTACAGCAGCACTGAAAAAAGTGACTTTTTAATGATCATTTTTCACACTTACGATTGTGAATAGAATAGAATAGAATAGAATAGAATAGAATAGAATAGAATAGAATAGAATAGAATAGAATTTTATTGGCCAAGTATGATTGGACACACAAGGAATTTGTCTTGGTGCATATGCTCTCAGTGTACATAAAAGAAAAGATACGTTCGTCAAGAATCATAAGGTACAATACTTAATGATAGTCCAGGTACAAATAAGCAATCAAATCATATTAGGAAACAGTCAATATAAATCATGTTGCATCACGTAATAAAAATTCAGACACTTAGCAAACTGACTCATATTTATAAGAGTTGCAGTGTCCCGGGGTCATGTAATCACCTTTTGCGGCCTTCTGACAAGCACAGTCAGTAAGGAAGCCAGATTCACTTAACAACCATGGCAAGAGAGGTTGTAAAATGGGGCAAAATTCACTTAACAACTATGTCACTTAGCAACATAAATTTTGGGCTCAATTATGCGACTTTGCAACTAACAACAGCAAAATGGTCGTACCTGTATATGTAAGAAAAACAAAACAAGGCTTATAATGTAATGTTACATAAAAAAGGAACGAAACAAAGCTCAGAAATACTTAACAGATTTCTACAAAAGCAAACAACCAACTATTACCAAGCAGGCAAAGGCAATGAGAGAAAAAACTATAGAACCAAAACATACAGTATTTGTTTATACTTCATATAAAATAAAATAATTATATAATTATAAAATAAAATCATAAATGTTGAAACCTTTGCTAATATTTGCATGAACACAGATTTGAGTCCGAATGACTACAATAATATTAAATCATTTAAATGGCTCTCAATTATGTCAATTTTATATAACTAATATTCAATCAATTAACTAAATACAAACTATTTTTCTAACAACATAGAAAAATGCATTTAAAAAGAAAAAAACAGAACACTGTAAGACTATAATTTTAAAGGAAAAAAAGTACCAGAGAAAAAGAGCTTGTAAAATCATGATGTGGATACATTCAAACTAAAATTCTCAAAGAACTATGAGTTCAATATGTTCCAGAGAAAGTTACCCAGTGCTAAAGGGTTGGTTCTTTTTGGCCAGGACTGTAAAATCATAACCTGAATTCTCTTCTTGTAACAGTGGCTGGCTTGCAGCTGTTCTCTCATCCACCCACACACAGAGTAATGCCATTTTTTTTTTCACATCTAAGAACTGTTTTACCCAACGTCATCCAGGCAAAAGGTGATATGTTACTCTCCCAAAAAGGAAAGCACATCTGTAACTGTCTGTACACAAACAACTGACACTCACAAGCACACTGCTGACTGACAACAGACAATTTAAAGCTTAATAACTCTCTCTAGAATCTAAGACAACAGCTGCATTTAAACAAGGAACAATATCCTCTTTCTAAGTCAAGTTCTCCTTCATTAAAGTCAATGGTGCAATCACTCTCATAACATGGGTTCCTGTGTCATACTGAGAATTTTTTAAAACATGATTTACTGAAGAAAGCACATCTGGCTGAGCTCATACAATTCACAAAACTAAGCACTGGCTTACAAACCACAAGCAAATTGCATAGCCCAAACCGAACACCTTATGGCTTCAGGTAAAACTTCTCAGCATTACATCAAACCTGCACTAATGCCAAACAAGAGGTAAGTGAGTGATATGAGCAAGGGAGAATGATCTAATTGGAGGAGTGGTTAACCATCATCCAGCCATCAACTCTCCCTAGAAGAGAACCTTCAGCTAGATAGCAATACCAGGAACAAACTCTTCTGGGTAGGGTAAGAGAAAGGCAAAGGAGTGTGGGAGGAAAGCTCCAGCTTCTCCCATCTGTTGATTTTTCTCTGCAGATAAACCTCTTCTATGCCTTCTCAAATACTGTAATCAGAAAACAGGCAGGTTAGGAAATGGGTTAAAAGGATAGAAAAGAAAACATGACTGAGGAAACATTACCTGCTTCAGACAGTATGAGAAATCATTAAGACCTCCCTTAATCAGCCAGATAAAAGGGTTATATTAATTTAGATCAAGGTGGGCAACCTTTTGATAATTGAGACAGTTAACTTGAAGGGGGTGATGTAGACCCCTGAAACCATATCCTAATTGGCTATTGTCTTATAGAGTTTGGGGAGCGATTTGATTTTGCATATATTTGTGTATGAAATGAACAGAGTTAAATTTAGTTTATAGAAATTGTATCACGGAATCTTAGTGTTTCTCCATCATATAATGGTAGAATATGATGTCACCAATTTTCACAAACTGTGTCTATGGAATTCATTACCCATAACATGTCAATGAATTACTTGAAAAGAACTGTAGCATATTCAGAAATGCTGCAGTAAATGGCAGGGAATACTAAAATTGAGGTGTTATTATATATCCCAATTGTGCCTTTTCCAAGGCTTTACTAGGTTTAGTATTGATAGAATGCAGTGTTAAATGAATCATTTCTTTGATAGGTATAATAATCCTTATCAAAAATAAACTTTAAAGCTAGTGGATAAGTGGAGAGGGAAAAACTATCTAGTGGAGTTTGACATGGATCCTGTTTTATCTAATATTTTCCTGAGTACCTTGCAGGAACTAAAGAATAAAATGCTATTGAAAAAAAATTGGATAATACCATGCTGAAAAGTACAGGTGAAAGGTAAAGGGTGCAATTATGCAGGAGGAAATAAAATACTTTAAATTATATGAAGTAAAAATCCAAAACTCCATAAAATATTTGTAAACATGGAAAATCAAACAATACTTTATTCATTATATTTATCTCTGTAGAAAGGAAGTGAAAAGTGGGAACCACAAAAAGTCATGAAGTACAAAACAGGCAAACTAAAATGCCAGAATATATCAGACATCACATCTCTAGCAGAAACTAGGAAAGTAGTATTACTATAAAAGCTAAAATGAAATAGGAAGCTACTTTACATCCATCCAGTCTAATTCAGGAATATCAGTCATACCTACCCCACTAATCATTCCAGATCAGGAAACTACAAATGGTGATTACAAGATAGCCAAAAAGTCCTTGAGCATTGTAAAATTGATAAAACCATGTGAAATGTGAGATTGTTTGCCCACGATCTCAATAATTTGAGACATCCAGGTCATCTTATAAAAGGACCCAAACTTTGCTGACTTCTGTCCAGAAAGGATTATCTAGTTCTACCTGGAGATTATAAGTTCTTCAATAAAAACGGATATACTACTACTCTTCATCTGGACTCTCATGGCCAATTCTGATAATCTAAATTCTACAATTATTTATCCGAAGCAAAATTAAGAATGCAAATACAGAATAATGGCTTCATGAAAGGAGTCACTATTCAATGATGGGCATTTTCTGACTCATAGAAGTAAGAAAGAGAAAGCCATCTATATATTATTAAGTTTCAGTATAGATACATAAAGAAACATTCTTCAATGTAGCATCTTCAGATATATTACACTACAATTTCAGTAATTCCCTTTGGCTATGTTAGCTATAAATTTTTGGAATTATAACCCAAAACGTCTGGAGGGCAAGTTGGAGAATACATACTGATCTGTATTGGGCAATTTGATCTCTTAGAACAAATATGGAAGTACTTTTAGATACTCAAATCCATTATATTATTAATGTGGTTCCTTAACTATGGATCTTCAAGTATTTTAGGCAATACTGATAACTGTAATATACTGTCAGTTATTAGATCCATATGCCTTAATACAATCTAGAGATAAGGACATTAAACATTGAAAGAAAAATATGCTGTCAAACTCTACCCTTTCCCCCTACAATTATTAGATTCACAAATATTAGTTTGGTTTCCTTAGCTATGGTTTACTGAATAAATCCCAATGGTTACTTCATACATTGTTCTAAGCTACAAGTCACCCAGCCAGTCCTGATCAGATCAAGACCCATAATTTCAGCAAAGTTCCTAAGTTATCTTCAAATCATTCTTGAGAAGTGAGCATTAATTCATAGAAAAAAATAGACTGATTTCAGATATGTTTGTTAAGGTTCATGTTCACTGCCAGTTATTTCTATGTGAGGTACTTGTCTTAAAGCCGTGATGGCGAACCTATGGCACGCGTGCCACAGGTGGCACGCGGAGCCATATCTGACGGCACGCGAGGTGTTGCCCTATGTCAGCTCCAGTGCGCATGCGCACGCTGGCCAGCTGATTTTCAGCTTTGGGGAAGGCCATTTTCGCCCTCCCCAGGCTTCAGGAGGCTTCCCTGAAGCCTCCGGAGGATGAAAAACGGCCCAACGGGGGGCACATGCACAGGGATGCGCGCATGCGGTGTGGCGTGCATGGGGGGTTGTGTGCCGGCACGCATGCACGCTAGCGTGCGCACACTCCCATTTTTGGCATGCAAGAAGAAAAAGGTTCGCCATCATTGCCTTAAAGCATTAAAGTCTAAGTCTTCTAATTTGGAGATTCTGACCTACTATGCTATCCCTGTAACTGTTAATTTGGGACATTTTTGTCAGTCACATTCTTCTCACCAGCTCTGTGTTGTAGGCCTCCATGGGGCAGCCTGTCCTTGAATCACCTATTAGTTTCAATCAATCCCACAATCTATAACCTAAAAACCTTTGCCTTTGGTATGTACATCAGGATGTTTTTGATTAAACCTTCTAAGTAACCACCTTCAGATTATAAACTGTTTCTTAACATTTTCCTGCAAAAAGGC
>QLTV01004098.1:1186877-1219637 GCA_003457575.1 Thermophis baileyi
TCAGCCAGAGGGTGAGCTATGCTGGGGAGGGCGGGCCTGAGGGCTGCCTGCTGCCGAGCTCCGCCCCTTTCTGGGTCCTCGCGAGCGGCTGTTGGTGCTCGTCGCCCGCGCACTCGTGAGCTGACGCTGCGCTTCCGGCAAGACGAGCAAGATGGAGGCGGTGAGAGTTTGAGCGCGGCTCTCCTCGACTGCTGCCCGCCATGGCGGACGATGCTGAGTTGGAGAGGTGAGATTGGAAGGCGGCGGAAAGACGGAAGGCGCTAATGCCCCCTTGCCATGCCCGCCAGCTGCGTGCCAAGCAGAGGGCGAGCTGGCACCCTTTTCTAACCTGGTGCCGGCCAGATGACTGGGAGGACAACTTCCGTCATCCCCAACCAGGCCAAGGGATTATAGGAATTGTACCCCGGCTTCACGGGCACCAGATTAGCCTGGAGGGGTGGTAGGCTCTGTTTTATTACTCAATAAGTGATCCTGCCTCACTGACTAACCGTCTAGTTGTGGGTTGGTCAAAGGCTTCCCAGAATGAAGACTGTAGGTCATCAGGGAATTGCAACCTAGAACAGTTTTTGACCCGGGATATTTGCTGGAGGCCTTGAGGAGTTGCCTAGCCTTAACTCTGGGATAAAATTCATGGTGTCCTCTCCTGTCCATAAAGAAATATTGGGTCCCAAGTGGGAGTGAAAGATTAAAGTGGTGCTTTTTTTTTAAAATTACTGTTCCTAAAATAAGAGGGGGGGGGTGTATGATGCCACTTTTTATCTAATTGCAGAGTTCAATCAGGAAGGTTCCTGTCAGTTTGCAATGACTAAATGATAAAACAGTTACAAAGCCTAAACTGAATTATCCCAATTCTATCCCTCTAACTATGTTGCACATGTAGAGATGTTTATAGGAAATATATGGAGAATCAGGAATTGGGACAGCTATTTAATGTGTTTGCAGTTGATTATAAATGTGATTGATTGATTGAGAAGTTAAAGTACTAGGGGCTATTTTTTTCTACTATTGGTGCTACAAGTCCAACACTGTTCAAGTTGCAGAATTGTAAACAATTAATACATCTAGTGCCAAAGAAGATTTGTACTCACAAGATATAAGACAATCAGATTTTGCCAAAAGGGGAAAGCAAATCTATTATGTAATAAGTTTGCAGCTTTAAATAGGAACATGCAAACAGTGTTGGAGGAGATAGCTGACAGAGAACTTCAGATCGGGATCAAACAAGAAAAATTAAACAAGAAAAATTCCAAAATAACATAGAAGACCATAAGATAGCATTTGCCATATAGAGACAAGAGTTCCAAATGAGTGTTGCCAATATCAGGCAATTGTAAAGAAAATTTGTCATTCACGTAACATATTTTGTGGTGTACTTCAAAGATAACAATCCCAATTTTTTAACTGGCATAGAAAAGAGAAAAAAAGACTTAATACCATAGAAAACAATCCAGCACAGATTTTCTTTATTGCAAATTTTTTGTCCCCCCCCCCCCACAACATACATATTTTATGAACAAAGTGTTGTCGGGATCATTCTTACATATCTTTTCATATACATAATCCAATTTACATCATAACTCTGTTTTCAATTTCAGCCATAATATTCCCTTTACATACTTCTTTGTCTTAACTTATTTTCTTCTTAATCCATAAGCAATATTTCTAGTCGCCATAAATTCCTAATCTCTTACAACAACATCAATTAATTATCTTATTTCTCCATTGCTAAATATATTTCTCAAATTTCCTATCCACATTTCAACTTCATCTCTTAATTTATCTTATCTTTAAAGTTAAACCAAATTACCCTTTCACATTCCATCTGCTGTTCTATTTTACTGTAAACAATATACATCATCATATTCAAATCTTGCATAAAAGCCCTTTCACTTAATTGACTATCCACAATTAATAATATTTCACCATCCCACTTTTTCTGCTGATCTGTTTTGCTATAAACAATATACATCATCATATTCAAATCTAACATAAAAACCCTTTAACTTGATTAACTAACCACAATTAATAATATTAATAGTTTCCTTAAATCTTCTAATATGAACCCTATTTCTTCCTTCTTTCCACTAACCTTCCCCTCTTTAACCATTTTCTTTTGGTCTCTCAAAAATTCCACTTCTTTTGTCCCATTCCCTTAACTTCTTTTTATTTATTTTTTATTTTTATATGTATTATATCTTTTCTCCTGAGTCCTTTTTCTCTCTCTTGAATATATTGTTTGTATGGTTCTTTCCCGAATTTTTCTTAATCTCTTCCCACTATTTCCCTCTTTGCCCTTTGATTGATTCTTTTTTGAGGGACATTCCCCTCTGTCTACTCTTTTTGTGCCACTGTAAATCCCAGTGAAATCATCAAAATGTTTTTTACTTTCAGTCCCTTCTTCAATGTTGTTTTCTTGTTCCTCATTTATGTTCTCTTTTACCACCTTCTCTCATGTTTCCTGCTCTGTATATTCCAGCAAAATTTCTGACTCTTTATTACCTTTTAAAGTTTTGCGCATATTTTTTAACATTTCAAATAATTCCTCATACATCCACAGCTCCATGTTTCCAATTTAACAAGTTTTTTTTAAATTTTTTATATTATATCACCTTTAATTAAAATTTAAGGTCCATATAGTCTCTTTTAATTTTCAAATTCTAACGCCCAATTCGAATATTAGTCCAATCCACTCCATTCAAGTCAAGGATTTATTATCTTCCACAGTCATAAACAATCGAAGCCAAGCAGTGTAGCAAAACAAACACTCCTTAAAAGCTCTCACAGTTCCCAAATTGTCTTTTCCAATATCCAAGGTCAAATTACACAGCTGCGCTTTCTCTTCTGTCTTCCACCCGGTATTGCAATGCTCTCTTTCCACCAGCAGATGGCTCTCTCAAATCCACGATACTCTCAAATCAACTGCTTGTCAAAAACTTTTAAAATACTTTAAATCCACATAAAAAATGTTTTTCAAGCTGCTTGTCAAACACTTTTAAAATACTTTAAATCCATATAAAAAAATGTTTTTCCCCAGGTTCTTTCCTTTTGTTTCTTTTGTTTTATTTTTAAGTTTCTCCCAGTTCAATTGTAAAAATAAGAATCTTCTTGGGCTTTTGTGTTTTAATCTCCATTTTGTCCTTCTCCCTCCATGAAATTTCCCGCTTGCCAATTAGCTGCTAATTTCAGCTCCGGGACACCTTTTAAAATCCAAATTTGAAATTTCCTTTTACCTGTGAGTTGGCCAATCACACACTCGGTTCCAACACTCCGTTCAAAACACCGCTCCTGCACAAAAACTTAGTCCGGTTGCCCCAGCTTCGAAGCGGTCATTTTAAATGGCCGCCGCCCCCTGCTGCCGGTTCGAAGAGCTGTCTCTGACCTGTCGATGAACTTGCCTGTTCCTCTTGGTCGCCCAAGACGCCTCTCCTTCACCGTCCCTACAGGATGGTTACGGTCCGAAGACCCCCCAACAGCGGTTTGTCTGGCTGGATTTTCACGGAGCTCATCAGAGCCCGCTATTTTTCCAACCAGTCTCGCCGCGACGCTTCCGGTTTCCCCCAGCACAGATTTTCTGTAGAGTAGTATTTACCTATTGCTATAGAAATAACATTTTAAACAAGGATCTTCCACTTCGTTTAACCTGATGGTCCTTTTTTCTTGAGATTCTATATGCCATGGTTATCAACAGATGGATTCATGAATACTGACCTCCACTGCCTAGCATGACTTTGACCAATTGTAACTTGCATGTGTTTTAATAAGAGAAAAGGTGGAGAATAGGACATTTCCTTTGGTTGTACTTATGTCACACGTAGCATCCCTTGCTAATGTAAGGTGCAATATGAGTCAAAGTTGCCACATATTGACTTGTATGCCCCAAGTATAGCTAAAGCCTGGTTTTATTTAAAGCTTACTCTATGCATGCTGGGATCTGGGATCTAAAGAGCCAGCTTGCAAACTAACATACTGTTTTCTGTATCCCATCAACAATTACGGTAGTTACATGTGTTGGACTGATACACTCAAGATACAGTATTGGCAAGTAGTATAACTCCAGTGTGATCCATTTACAGCTAGAGAACAGTTGACTAGGGAGGAAAGAATAAAGGAGCTGAATGTTAACATAGTCTGAAATGCTTTTTTGTGCTCAAAACCCTAATTCTATTTTGCAGACTACTTTGACTCTTAAAAAATGGGTACACAAATGGCGGCATACACACTATCATAGTTCTCTTATAAAATGTCTCTGTATATTAAAGCATGCAAGAAGGCATTTTTTCTCTTGAGATCAGAAGCTATGTCTTTTTTTAAAAAAAGTTTTTGTTCCTGTGAAATTCTTGGAAGGCTGAAAAAATAGGTATAGTGGGTAAAGGGCAGGGATCAAGACACACCTTTTTGTTTAGCCTCTTCTTTATCCCTAACTCAGTTAAAAACTTTTTTATTGTAATTGACAGAAATGCCTCAGCCCTAATGTTAAGATAACTAGAAGAGTGAGATTAAAGCCTCCACCATCACCTAGAACAATCTGGATTAAAATCAGTTTTCCACAATTAATTAGCATTAAGATCAGAATTAGAAAAAGAGAGCAAAAGATTCAGATGGCTGATAAATTAGGTAGGAAGTAAAGTAAGGTGTGTATGATGACTCCACCTTCCATATTACAGGTGAATGTTGTATCAGTGCCTAGAGAGCTGTGAGAAAGATAGATATATTCTTGCAAATAAAACAGTGATCAGCATTGCAACTTCCCACTTAAAAATAGACTTTATAAAAAGTTAGGTACTGTAAGGAGATATACTTGGGTTATCTTATCTTGTGGGTACCTTATCCCCAGTCTATAAAGTTACATTAAGGATAAGTAATGTAAGTGGAATAAAAGTATATGCTATAATTCTAATGGGAAAATTAATCCACACAAAAACCCAATATTGGGCAAATTATTCATGATCACAATATATTACCATTACCAATGTCTCTGCTGGTTTCCTTGTGTCCATATGAGATTTTAACCAATTTCAATATAATTAAAATTAAAACATTTTTCCCAATTTATAAGTGTATGCCCTTCTCCTGAACAGCTCTACGTATCAAGTGGAGGAAAAATCGAGTAGGGGTATCTCAAATGTGATAAAAGAAATCTGAACATATCTTTACATCCTTATATTTCCACCACAAAAACACTGTGAGGGTGGTTTGGCCTGAGAAACAATGATTAGTCCAAAGTTACCCAGCTGGTTTCTGTGCCTAAGGGAGGATTAAAGTTATAGGCTGCTTGTAGATTGGCACCTTAATCATATACCTAACTGGCTCTCTAGACTATCTAGATAAATACCTTAAGTGTCTGTCCAGTGACTCATGGGATTTAGAACATGAAAGATTATTATTTGCAATCTGAATTTCAACTATTATAGTTTGATTTTGATTCAGGGACTTCAGTTTGAGTGAATTGTAATAATCTGCATTACTGTTGGATGAAAGAAACATATCCACATTCCAAAGATATTGGAAGAGATGTTAAATTAATATTTGTTCTTAATATTTAGGAAGGCAGTGGAAGAGCTATTGACCGAAGCTAAGCGTGGGAAAACTAGAGCAGAAACAATGGGGCCCATGGGCTGGTAAGTTCTTCAAACTAAATATAGCAATGTTATAAAATAATATATATATATTTAAAAAATTCTAAACATTGCAATTTCAAATGTGCCTTAATAAATAAGTCTCACTAGGGACTAGAGCAGGGGTCGGCAACCTTAAACACTCAAAGAGCCATTTGGGCGTGTTTCCCACAGAAAAGAAAACACCGGGAGCCACAAAAACCTTTTGACATCTAAAATGAAGATAACACTGCATATATCGTTTTTTACCTTTATGCTATGTATACAAAAAACTACAGTGTGTTGCATTTATGTAATCAATGAACTGCTACAGAGAAAACAATTTTTTATTTCTGCATGCAACAAAAACATTTTGAACTCCCCCCAAAAAAAGATGGATCGAAAAGCGTGCCGGCGGGTGTCACACATTGGCGGTTGTGATGCATGTTTTGAACGACAGGGAGCCGCAGCAGAGGGATGAAAGAGCCACATGTGGCCCCAGAGCCGCGGGTTGCAGACCCCTGGACTAGAGTAAGAATGCATAGTGAGCATTGTCATGTAAATTCTTCACCAGTGGATTAAAATATAGTATTTTTTGTTGGTAAGTAGACACATAACTAAGAATAAGAATTAGTTTCTTTTATGTGTAGTCTTTCTTACTTGTTTGGAAATGATGTTGCTCATTGTCTATTATATTCAGTATCTAGCTGTATTTGTCTTAAACATTTGAACACATTTTCTGGTAAAATATTTCTCTTGAATGTTTCTATATTTCTGAAATGAAAACAGAGATATATGAATGTCCACCTTGAGTGCTATATAGGAAGAAAAAGAAGGGAATATATCTAAATAATTTCATTCTTCCTGTTGCAAAAGAGGCCTCACTTGGCCACCCGTCAGAAGCTCTTATGTTTATAATGGAAGTAGATGATACTGGTGTTCTGGAGACTCTGTTACTCTTGGATGAGTTTATGGCATGTGATTGCAAGTGTAGAAACAATTTTACTAAGACTTTCTTGGGATCCTGCTAGTGCTTTCCTTCTTCAGTGTAAGTAATAGAGTCATATCCAGTGAAAATTCCTTGTAGCTACTGTGGGATTGATGAGCTGTAAAAACAGGTTTTACTGGATGCCCTAATTTTATCAGATCAAAATACTCTGGCAATTAATGCTACATTCTTGGAATACTAAGTTGCACCATAATAATCAGCAGGATATGATTGCCATTTTAGTACTTGAAAATAAATCACATGAAATTGTCATATTCCGTCAACTCACTATGGTTGCAGTCAACAAATAAGCAAATAGCTCACAAAGACATTTTTAAGATGGGGTTCCTCCTTCTGAATTCAAATAGCTGGAATACTTGTGATGTCTTTTATCAAGAAAGAAGAGTTTCAGTAAAAGAAGCCAGCAAGTCTATTTTTCCCCATCTACTGCTAGTTAATGTTTTTGGGCACCATGGGAAAATAGAGGAAATTCCCTATCTGAAAATAGTAATGGCCTGTTTGAGATTTTTAATAGTTGTGACATATTTGTCACTTAGTTCTGAAAGAATATTGGTTTGCAATAATTTTAATTTCAATTTTGGTAATTAATTTAGTAATGTCTAAGAATGAAAATAATTATGTACCAAATATTAGAAAAATAAGTGGTTTATAAGAATGTTTTGGGTTGTGTACTTAATTTACAAATCAAATAGCTGAAACATGTCGGATTTAAATTCCTTGTTTGAGTATAGCCGAGGAAAAACTGTTAAATCTTTTACACTAAAGCACAAAGGTTTATGTCGTAACAAATGTATTGTTGCAAATGCTTCTATCTATTAGAGTTTATTTTGTCACATGAATGACTATAATTACATTTGTAACAGATGTGCAGATGTCACTAGATATTCTATATCTTTTAATGAAGAAATTAAGCCTTTGATTTTGGGGAGGGGGTGCAACCGTGTGATAAAATGCATGTGTCTTGACTGCTTCTTTCTGTACTTCAAGTCTACACTAGGTGGCATACAAGGAAAGCCAAAAAAAAAATTAGCTGTACTCATTTTGTATATTTATAAGGTTTACTTTTTGTGTATTTTGGATACTATATTACTGCTTTTTGATACTTTCGCAGGATGAAGTGCCCCCTTGCCAGTACAAATAAAAGATTTCTTATTAATACTATTAAGAACACATTGCACTCACCAAAAGAGCAAGACCAAGACCAGAAAGATCAAGAAGAAAATAAAGAATCTGAGCCAAGTCAGAGCAGGGAAGAAACCAAACCAAAGAGACACAGACTGCATCCTTACAAACCTAGTTTTCGGTCTAGGAGAAGAGTCAGCTACTCTCCTCCCAGGCACAGGTACAAGCACAGGAACCAGAACACAAAGGACGAGGATGAAAAGCGATCCAGCAAACAATGAAAAAACATCATGTCGAAGAATATAATTAATCTATTAACTGTGGGGAAATGTTCATTTAACTTTGACTTGAAAGTATTGCTCAGTACAAATATCTGTTGTAACAGTTTAGAGTTGAGTCCTTATGTACCTAAAAAATGATTCTGTGCTTCCTTTCTGTTACTATACCACCCCTAATTAAATTTTGATGATTGTGAAGACTTTTGTGCTCAGATATTTTGGAAATTATCTCTTAGACCATGTGTGGGGCAGCTGTCTATATTTCTTCACTGCCTAGAGAAAGGATTTCTCTGTTTGATGTTGATCAGAATCATAGAGAAGGAACCTCCCACTGACTCCAGTGCAGTAAGGAATTATCTTTCCCTGCTATATAGTACAATATGTAAATATACTTTGTAACTCTGTTCAGAAAAGTTCTTAATACAATTTTAATTTACTTTTTGTTCTTAGATATGGATCTTGATTATTCTCTAGGCCATCACTTTGTTCAATTTGAATATATTTGCCGTAGTTTTAATTTGAAAAAAGATTTACACGGTATCTAAATATTATAAATTATTTAGCTTGAGTTAATTAAATAACAGAGCTCCTGTGGGGACATGGAACTCTGTGTGAAAAATATCTCTTCATTTCATAATAAAATGAACGTATGGATTTACTTTTCCCAACACCAAAGTGAATAAGTTCTCTTTTGACTCAGATGTCTGAATTCATTTTTTTCCTGATCGTAAAGTTTTAATGTTTTGAATTCATCTACTTAAAATGATGTGCATTTCAATGCTAATAAATGCAATGAAGCATTTTTTCTGTATTGAGAGATAATTAAAATTGTATCTCAGGAGTTCTATTTTTAAAATTCTGAATATGTAAATTGCAGAAGGATATTGAATATTGGCAATTGCAATTTCTACAGTTGAGTCAAACTCTGTGATTTTCTTATTATATAATTGATACTTTATTATATTTCAAATATTTTTCCTGAAAATAATGAAATTAGATAGTAAGTGGTCAGTGACAATCATTCTTGAAATAAAAGTGAAAATATCCTCAGCTATCTGCAGGTACCATACTGGTTTCAGCATATATTTGTGTCTGTTCCATTTAAAATTCACATCCATTCAACATAATAGTATAAATCCACCTTCAGTTTTACTGATAACACAGCTTGAATAGTAAATAACTGATAAACTCAAAATTGAATATTCTTTATTAGAGACGAATGGACAGTTTGAAAAAAAAAAACCCTGATTGAGATATAAAATACAGAGTTGATGAAGTGAAAAGATAATTACAAACTGCTGACATTTGCCAGGCCTTTTAAGCTGCAGTTCAGAATGGCTAAAAACAAGAGGACCGATTCTGTTTCTGGTGGAAACTGATAAAATAAGAGTAAGAAAAGTATGTGGGAGAAACTAATCATTATGAAATACAGTAATTGATAGATCAGATGCTGGCAGATTACAGAGAGAAGAGTAAGCCTCAATCAAGATGCTAAAACCACTACAAATGTTAAACCACAAAGCTTGCTAGTATCAAATGTGTTGCACACTTGGTACTGCCTATTGATAGATGTGCCAAGTAACCATTCTACGAATCGGCTAAGTGCCCAAGAATTGAAAGATCCCTTCCTCAATTGTCTTCTCAACTGAAACAATATTCCACAAGTTTCATTAAAATATTCTGGTCAGAGCCCAACACTTTGAGGTTATAAAATAAGAGATAAAAAGTTTTGTGTGTGTGGTGTGTAGAAGTGGCCTATTCCATATCTTGCTATTTTATTTGCTGCTTTGGCACCTGCTAACATAAACCCTTTAAAAAAAATAGATAAAAATCATTTTCTGAAACCATTTCTTAATATCTTTCTTAATAGGTTTCTTTCGGTTTACATACAATTACCTTCCTTGCCATGTCCCAGACTTGGAGGAGCCCAAGAGTTTCATGAAATGGCAGATTCCATGTTTTAGGAATATATTTCACCATCATGTTTATATGTTTATGACAATATTAACAAGTCATTTGAAATCAAAACTATAATTGGACAAAACCAAATATCAGTTAAAAAATCTTAAAATTACTTATGCCAGCACACAAAAAAATCTGATATCCAGCCTTTAAAAAAAATATCAATTGAAGCATTCAATAGATATAAGTAAGAGTTTCTGATTAGTGAATTTCATTGTTAAATTGAGGAAAATATATTTTAGCTTCTTAAACACTGGGCCCAATTATTTTCCAATTTGTATATTCCATTTTACATAATACTAATTTTTATTCAACTTTTTAATTCCTTATAAAATTGGATTATTTGTTTCAAATCAAGAGCTGCATTTCTTATGTATCCTAATATTGCAGATATTTTCAAGATTACCAAAATACCCATGCCATACTGTTTAATCACTACATGTTTCAATTGTATATATTATCAGGTGGAATATTGTAAATATATCCTATTCATAGTGTGATCTCTGAAAGTTTTCAAAACAGCCATTTTAAATCAACTGATATAAGGAACTAATACTTCCCTGCATCTCACAGTAAATCAGTGATGGAATCAAAACAATGTTACAATTTAGGTAGAATTGCACTGAAAATGGAAAAAGCTATTAAAGATAAACTAACTTCATCAACTTGCCATTTATCTGTTCTCTCCATCCCTGTAAACCTATTGAATGTATTTCACATTCTCCAAAGATTTGTACTGCAGCAAAGAGCAGGAAGGGAATGCAGAAGAATGGAGAGTCATCGAATATTAGTTCCTTTTTAATTTTCTATCCAGGAAGTCAAACTGCATTGTTGGACAGGTGGTTAAATTCACTGACTCTACAGAAAGGAATACAGCAGGCCTAGTGATATAGTGTTTAAGGAAATGGGGGGGGCAGGGGGGGAGAGATGTGAGGAAACCCTGACAACCTCAGCTGCTTGCTAGTAGAAAGGCAAGTTAATCATGGCAACATTTTTTTTTTTTGGTGGGAGACATGCAGCTGTCAAAGCAATAAGGTAAATGAGTCTTTGCGGCAGAACTCTATAAATAGGGAACTATAGACGTTTCGTCCTGTTCCTTGGCAAAGCACCGTTTGGGGGGCTGACTGGGTGGTCTTAAGTCCATTGCCACAGTGGCTATGAGGGTTGATACCAATCAAGGCCTCTGCAGCTGAGACCCCTAGTGACCCCCACTAGCGGCTTTTTTTTCCTCTTAGGGCCCCCCCGATTCACTCATTTGTGTTGTGGGGGCTGCTTTTGCTGCTCCTCTATTTATGGGATTACATAAATGAGCCATTAAAAATGTAAATCTTCAGAACAGTTGAAAAACAGTTGAATAAGGAAGATTTAAACAATCAAGGACGGGGCAGTACAGTACAAGAAACTGCTCCCTAACCAGCCGGGCGACGCCACTGTATTGTGGCTGCGGGGACAATGGAAGGTTAAGGGACAGAGTAAGAGAAGAACTGGAGAAAAACAAACTATCTCACCATTGTTGACTGTCACCAGCACCAAGGGGAAGATTAGGGTTTTCGTGGGTTTTCGCCCTTTCTTCTCTTCTTAAAAGCACGTTAGAACAATAATGATGAGCTATTATAAGTGACAAAAGAAGAGCATCTCATCACCCTCCTCCCAGTGCAGGTGTCAATACAATCAAGCTTAAACACAGAGCTGAGTTGGGGGTGGGGATGAAGATTATTCCATTTGTCCACAAAGCATTTTAACTCTTTAGTATCTCTTGCAAGCTATGAATCCCTATCCCCCAGAGACCAAAAGAAGCAAAGCTATTTCAAGTCTACTCCTGTGTTCATCAACTCAGGAACGGTTGCTCTGGACTTCAGAAGTTGAATTTTCCAGCTTTATACCTAGCCACCACACATGTTGCATCAACGGATTTCAGTGGCATAGGCTTTCAGGAAAGGGAATGTAGACTTAGACCAAATCCATAGGGTTGACATACTGCAGATACCGGTAAATCAACCCAATTCATTGCGTTTACAGAATACTCTATGACTATGTCATAAATGATGGTCTGCAAATGATGGTGACTGGGTAAATTCATGTAACATATCAAGCCAAGCTGAAACAAATCACATTAGAGCTTTATACTAAATTCAATAAATGAGATTTGGACCATGCTGATTGGAAGAGGAGTATGGAGGCATATTTCTTTACATTTTATCAATTCCCATTCTCAAATGCCATGTTATGCATGTTCTAGAAATAATTTCTCTAGTTCCATAGTATCTGAATGGGTTTACTCCATAATATGATTGTGCTAATTGTAGTCTTAATAGCCAGTAGATCTTTCTACCTATTGAAACATCATTCACCACTTTTTTTTTTAAAAAAAAGATGTTTCTTCTGCTATATTTCCAATAAAATGAACTTTCTGTTAGTACTCCAGAGAAATAGTAGCAGAGGGACATTTGGGAAATGTCATCGTTATCCTGAACAAAATAGACTCAAGCCAGTTATTTTAAATTTAGATGGTTTTATTTTATACAAACAAGCCACATTGTCCTCTTGGTGACATCCGTGTCATATTCTTCAGCAGAATGCTTGATTGCATAGGAAATCAAATCTAATTGTTTTGATCTAGTAAACCAAAAGAGGGAAATCCAAAGAAAACATTTTTAAAAAGCACACAAAAACCAACACAAAAAAATCCTTCTACACACACACACACACATGCACAGGCAATGCTTGAGTTACTATGGCAATCAGAAAATAGCAAGGTCTTTTCTTTTCCCCCCATCTCTGCATGCAGTCACAGACCTCTCCTGAATGGCTCACATCTGCAAAAACTTTTAACACGGTCCTCACATAAAGAAAAGGACCCCCAAAATGGGCATTGACCCGTCTCAAAAAATGTTGCAAATTTTACATGCAGAGATTGGGGGAGCTGTTGCCATTTTGCACAGGTTATGTCATTAATGTGAACAAAAAAGCCATAAAAGCAGACAAGGGCTTTTGGTTGTCAAATATTGAGAAGGGAGGGAGGGAATAAAAGTAAATGACAGCTTTAACGCAGACATAAGAAAAGTCAGAGATGGGTGACTTTGAAGGGGGAATTTTTTTTCCCAAGCACAAAAAACTAGACAAAAGAGTAAAATACAATAAAAACCTAGCTATAGAAAATTACTGAGGGGAAAACCTTCCAAAAACCATGGTGCTCAAGACTGCAGAACACATGTGAAATCAACATATGGTTCTTTGGAGCAGTCCATCCAAAATGTACATAAAGGATCAATTAGTCTTTGACCTTGCAAAATTGTTTTAAATAACAAGAACATGCTTTTTGCTGAGATTGTGGAAGATCTAGCGGTTTTTCTGGGCATGGGAAAGGCAACTTTTTCATCTGGCAGAAAGTTTAACACAGTTGTGGGAATCTTTAATTCTTTCCTTTTTTCCCCCTGATTCTAACAGATTTATTTTATCTAAACCTGTTATGTACAGAAGTCCCACGAGATAACTGGAACAATAAGAGAGAGAGAGAGAGAGAGAGATGGTTTTGTTGTTGTTATCAAATTTGTTTTTCAAAGAAAACACTAGATATGAATCTACACCCAGCTTTCCTGAGTCAAATTTTATTTTCTCAACATTTAACTCTATGGTATCTAAGCAACCTGGTATCAGTGGAATTTTTTTTTATTCATTTTGTGAGAAAGGCAGAGGATCCCTACTTTAAATCTTCATTTCTATTAATCTGTGTCCCAACCCACTATAGTTTTCTTGGCATCATTAAAGGGTTTTCTGTCTGACATGGATGACTCAACAGTCACAGTCATTTGGGAAAGATTTTAATGTGTAGCAAGGCATTTAAATGGAGTGAACAGCCCACAAAAAGTCCAAAGAAATCCAGTAAAAGTGGGACTATATTATACATTCATTGACTCTTGTTCTTTTCTTGGGGGAGATGTTCTGGTATGAAGAGAAAGGAACAATAGAAGACAATGGGCCTACCTTATCGAAGTTCATTCATGCAGCCATTTCAAATACTTTTAACTGCTTGTCAATGGGAATAGCAAGACTCTGAGATTCTAAACATTCTGTCACATTTGTGTACTAACCACTTAAAGTTTTGCTAAAGCTTTTTGACCTAGACTGACTCTTCTTTATCTGGGTCAAAATGCAAGGCAAAGCTATTGTGTTCAGTGGCCTTCATTAAATTCATTGATTTGACCTGTTTTTAAAAGACCTAAAGTCAAATGGGATGGGAAGTTAAAGTTCCCATACAAAACCCTTTTGGGGGTACTTTTTTGCCTTTTTGAACTATGTATTATATAGAAAAAGATGTCTGATAGCCATTGGAACTGTGGGTTATATAGAACGCTATATAAATTTTCTACAGTTTCCTATGATGGTAACATAAAATGAAAGTTTTTTCTTCAGTGTTCTTCAACAAAAGAGTTGTGTTGTTTTTACATCCATCTACAAAGCACAACTAGCTAAACACCACTTTCAAATCAGATGATAGGATTTTCCTGCTTATACCATACAAACATATAGTATGTCATTATTAATAGACATCACAGGTAGTCCCTGACTTACAACAGTTCATTTAGTGACTGTCCAAAGTTACAACATCACTGAAAAAGTGACTTATGACCATTTTTCACACTGTTGCAGCATCCTCATGGTCATGTGATCAAAATTCAAGCACTTGGCAACTGACTCATATTTATGACAGTTGCGGTATCCTGGAGTCATATGATCACATTTTGTGACCATCTGGCAAGCAAATTCAATGGGGAAGCCAAATTCACTTAACAACTGTGTTACTAACTTAATAACTACAGTGATTCACTTAATAACCGTGGCAAGAAAGGTTGTTAAATTGGGCAAAATTAACTTAACCGTCTCTCTTAGCAACATAAATTTTGGGCTCAATTGTGGACATAAGTCGAGGACTAACTATACCAATAATTGACACCCTTTCTAGATTGTATTCCATTTGTCCTTGGCTCCCTTCAGCAATGTAATAAAAGAGGCAACTTAAAGACTAATGCAAAAACAGCATCTTATATGCTAAATAGCTGCATTCACATATCATTTTTAAGCCATGTAATGACTTAGCTGGTTTAAAGGAGATACCCAGAGCTTTAAATTGCACCCCAAATCCAAATACAGTTCAGTACAGTTCTTAAAGTAGAGATGTTACCTGGGCATACTGATTCTGACACGAAAGACGGAGGCTATTCAGAGCACTGAATATATCGTTAAAGTACACTTTGCTTGAAACAATGAAGAACGTCTTTGTGGGCCTCTTTACTGTCACCAATAAAAGTTTTTTATTTCTTGTCACAGCTCAAAAACCTTTGTGAGAGCCTTTCTCCTTGACAGTGACCATACTTCCGTGTGGACAAGCATAGTCTTTATTCACTGTCCATTTCTTCCCACAGCTCAATGAAAAGTCATGCACACTCAAAAGATGTACATATCACAACAGTTTGATCATATCCCTAATTTCACGACTTGTTTCACATCTGGACTGAAAGACAGAAGCTGAGTTTTTACTGTTGTGGTTCTCTGAATAAAGCATGATACATCCAGACATTCAGGAGTAACTTCTTTCACATGTACAACACGGGTGGGTTCTAACTTACCTCGCCGCCGGTTCGCTTCCTCCCACGCCACGTGGGCGTGAGCGCATGCGCAGTGCCAAAAACCCAGCTTCTGCGCATGCGCAGAAGCAAAAAACAGCTTCTGTGCGTGCGCAGAAGCCAAAAACAAAATGGCGGTGGCATAGGCGCCACCGAGAGACCCGGTTCGTGGGCGTGGCCAGCCGGCCATCGCTCCCGGTTCGGCGAGCGGGGGGAAATTCCCGCTACCGGTTCTATAGATCCAGTCTGAACCGGGAGCAACCCACCTCTGGTACAACACATCCTTACTCTGCACGTAATTGATGCTCCATCAGTGCTTATCCAGCACACCTTTTCAGGTCCCTACCATTGCCCACAAAATAATAGACAACCAAGCCAAAAATGTCTCCCACTGGAACTTGCATTTTCAGTGATAAATAGAAAAGCACTTTCCCCTCATTTATGTGTCATCATAAGCCAATTCATGCTCTGCACATCATCCATTGTTCAACTGTAAATCCAAAGTATTTGCTAGTACACACACATATGATGGCAATGACTCCTCCATATTGTTTGCCATGGATTTTATACAAGTGTGCACAATATCATTTGACAAGGAAATTTTGTCACTAGGTCATCCTTCCTCCCTCTCTAAGCATTGATATTTACCATCAACCTGGCAGCTAGCTTTATAAGCTTTTTCAGCAGTGGAATGGCTTTTGCCCACTTTTGCTTATGAGGACTACACTTCTGAACAATGCCTCTGATGTTTTGGTTTCTTCTTCATTGTTAGCCGCAAAACTCTTAGCTTTTCAAGTAGAAAAGCATTGCTGAGCACTTGGTCTGAAAAAGTTTATTGATTACTAGCAAGTTCACTGTACTTGCTGGTACAAAACTTACCGAAAATGCTTTCAAGGATTTGTGTGACATTGTTTGAAAAAGTTTAATAAAACACAGAGAGGATTAAGGAAGTGTGGATCTCTAACCCAGTGACATATATTTTTAGATATTTATAGTTATATTTCGTACACATACTTCTTAGAGCGCTTGTGTTAGATCAGCTCCTCTGAACATAGCACATATGAACTCACATTCAATCACTGCACTCAAAACATATTCACTACTATCAGTGAATTGTAGTACTTCTGTTGCCCCTTGTCTTATAAGTTATTTGCTTTAATGATACAGTTTCCAATTACTGGTCTATGTTCACAAAACCAGAGCCACGGTGGCACAGTAGTTAGAATGCAGTACTGCAGGCTATTTCATCTGACTGCTGGCTGCCTGCAATTCGACAGTTCAGATCTCACCAGGCTCAAGGTTGATTCAGCCTTCCATCCTTCCAAGGCCGGTAAAATGAGGATCTAGATTGTTGGGGGCAAAATGCTGACTCTGTAAACCGCTTAGAGGGGGCTGTAAAGCACTGTGAAGCGGTATATAAGTCTATATGCTATTGCTATTGCTATTGCTAATGACAATCCAGTTTGATAGATGACAGCAACAAAGAACTCAAAAAACTTTTAAAAATGCAACTAGAACTAGTGAAAGGAAAAACTGACCTACTATTTCATTCAGAGAAAATATGTCTTGATGGAAATGGAAATTATGCAACATCAATCAACCTGGAGTAGCTAAATGGACTCCAATGTCGAAACTCAAATGACTGCTGGTGAATGCAAGGAGCTGGGAGCTGAAAGCTGAGGGGAGACATAATAACTGGATTCAGGTAAATGAAGGGAAGATACAGCAAAAATTATTAAGAACTATTTTCTATTGGGACAAAAAATTGAGGGAGATTGAAAATAATGGGTATAACTTGCAGCTATCTACATTTCATTTAAATATAAGAAAAAAAACCTTCCTGTCTGTAAGATCTATAGAATAGTGGAACAGTCCTCCTATGGAAGTTATGATGCGTTATCTCTGGAAGTTTTAAGAAGAGGTTGGAAAACCATCCCTCTGTATGGTTTAACTGGTTTTCCTGCACTCTAGACAGAGTTGAATGAGAGGATCCTTTTGGTCTTTTCACAATTATATAATTCTATGATCCTAAATGGCAAATGAGTCTGGCCAGCTCATTGGAAGTAAACATGGGAAGGTGGGAGCCAAGTTATTTGACTAACCCACTCTCTTAGGTTTTCAAATTGTTAGTTAATGCTGTGTTCTGTATAGATAAAAGTGCTTGTGGAGGTTAGGGAAAGTCCCTTCTTTTTAAATTTTGTAAGATAAAGTACTACCCTGTTTCCCCCAAAATAAGACATCCCCTGATAATAAGCCCAATCGGGCTTTTGAGTGCATGGCAATAAGGCCAAGCGCTTATTTCAGGGTTCAAAAAAATATAAGACAGGGTCTTATTTTCGGGGAAACACGGTAGTAATTTTGTATTACTCTTTTTAATGTTTGTATTTGTGGCTTTTAGTATTTATATATTAGTATGAAGCCACCTAGAGTTATTTGGGAGAACATAGTTCCATTTCCAGGAGAATGTGATGCCTTATGGCAGTCATTCCATAGATACTTTCCAGATTGATGTGAGAGAGGTCGAAATAGGCTCTCTTGGAGATTCCAGAGAAAAGGGGAGAGAGGGTGCCAGTTTGGTATAGTAGTTAAGGTAGAGAGACACCAGGAGACCATGAGTTCTGTCCACTTTAGGCATGAAAGCTGGCTGGGTGATTTTGGGCCAAAACTTTCTCTTACAACTCACAGAATTGTTATTATGGGGCAAATAGGAGTAGGAAGGAGTATTAGGCATGTTTGTTATGTCACTACCTTGAGTTTATAAAAAGAATAAGACAGCAGTATGTGTGTGTAAAGCCAGAACTACTCTTTAGGCTAGTGATGGCGAACCTTTTTTTCCTCAGGTGCCAAAAGCGCGTGCCCACCCATATAATTCAATTTCCCCCACGCCACGTGCCCCTGCGCNCACCCCCCACATATGCGTGCATGACCCCCCTGCACCCCATTTTGGGCCTAGCAGGCCTCCCTGAAGCCTCCGGAGGCTGGAAACGGCCCGTTTCCCGACTTCCGGTGGGCCCAGTAGCCCATTTTTTGCCCTCCCCAGGCTCCAGAGGCTTTCTTGGAGGCTGGGGAGGGTGAAAACGGCCTCTCCCACCCCCCAGAGGCCCTCCGGAGGCCCTCCAGAGGCCGAAAACGGCTCCCAGAGCCTCTGCGCAAACCCTGTACTTACCTGGCATCCAAAACAGGCCGCGTGGAGACTCCTGGGAGGTGAGGGGCGGCGTGGGCAGGGCCAGCCAAAAATCAGCTGGCAGGCGCGCACATGCGCGCTGGAGCTGAGCTAGGACAACGGCTCGCGTGCCTGTAGATATGGCTCCTGTGGCACACATGCCATAAGTTCGCCATCACAGCTTTAGGCCATGTCTATGTAATCTATCCTTAACCAGAAGACAGTGGCAAAAATATACTTTGAAAAGGGCACACATACGAACACAGACACACAAATTCCAACCCTATAAAGCATTCAAGTGTTCAGAATACATAAGAAAATGTCATTTCACCCTGTTTGCACCCTAGTTTTGACAACCCTTTGTTTGGCAAATATGATTGAAAGACTCTGGAGGGTTCTTACAATATTTATTGTACAATATTTATTGTATTATTTATTTACTAGCTGATACCCGTGCTTCGCTACGAAACTATGTGATGGGGCTTGATAAATTGACACTTAAAGCTTGAAAATTAATGAGTAGTTAAAAAAGGGACTGTATTATTTCGTTAGAGATGGTAAGAGATGGTAAGCTAAGTTTCTGTTACAGATGAAGACATTATTTGCATAGCATAGACTTTAAATTCGTCCCTCAGATGAATTGCTCAGGACCTCCCTATAAACAGCATTCCTGGTTTTGCTCTCTGGCTGGAGGATGACCAGGCTGTCAGGTGAACTGACTCTGGAGCATGCCACATATAACTGGCCATGGGAGAAACAGGCAGCTTCCCTTACTTGTGTTTTCCTAATCGCATCTGTAAATCTTTTCCTGTGTTTTTTTTTGCCTCTTTTCCCTTTAACTGGTGTTACTGTAGAAGGAACAGATTCGTCTGAACTGAGGAGGAAAATAAGGGGAAAAAATCTGTTTCTGCCTACCAGCATCCATGGGGATTCATCTGGCTAGCGTTGCTTAGCTCAACTGTTCTGGAGTAAAGCTGCTTGCTGCTGTGAAAGCAAAAGCGAAACTGAAACTCCTCTGCTTGTGTTTTGCATTTAGATCAGATTTCTTTTCAGGTGGGGAGGGGGGAGTAGAACTCCTTAGCATCAGAGCTTGTTAATATTAATATAAGAAATACTCATGCTGCGATGGTCATTTTGAAAAATCCTTTCTTAGTGAGCACCTAGAAGCCAAGAGGAACATACATGGCAAATTTCAAGTTTGTAGGCTTTACGGTTCTGGAGATTTCGTGATTAATGTGTGAGTGGTTTTCACATAGATATAGATATAGATATAGATATAGATATAGATATAGATATAGATATAGATATAGATATAGATATAGATATAGATATAGATATAGCTTGATATCTATGGAGATTCTCAGTCATCCATATATAGCTTTATATAGATGACTAAGCTTTATATTGCTTAATATGACATTTATGTAGCTTCTTTCTTTATTTAAATATTTAAATCCATATTTAAATAAACAATTATTTCTAAACATTTATATATAGTTTGCTTAACCACATAAAATAAACCTTTTTGCTATGAGGCAAGCTCTGTCAGTTTGTGCATTCAGCAGGGCCTCAAGGTTACCTAAAACAGTGGTTCCCCCCAGGGGTGGGTTCCACTTACCTTCCCCACCAGTTCACATCGCAACATTTTGCGTGCGTGCGCTCCCTCCGCTCGCGTGCGTTCGTGCGTTCCCTCCCTCCGCTCGCGCACGCGTGTGCGTTCCCCTGGGCAATTTGGCTTCCGCACATGCTCAGTAGCTTCAATCAGCCCGAAAGACAGCTGAGGAGCTGATCAGCTGTGCTTCGGGCGAAGGAATAAAGGTCAGTATAAACGCAGGGATAGGCGGGAGGGCCCTTTTTTAAGCGGCAGAACAGGAAAAACCTTCCAAACAGTAATAAAATTCACTAAAAATTCCCCAAAAAAGATGGCGGCGCCCACGGACTGGCACCGACCGAACCGGATCCGTGATGTCACCAGCGGGTCGCTAACGGTTCGGGCGATCCAGTCCGAACCGGGAGGAACCCACCCCTGGTTCCCCCAAAATGCTCTCGCTAGGTATCCATGCTTCACTGCAGCACTGAGCTCTCACAGCTATCAATTGCTGCTGAAGAGACCTGAAAACTACCTCCTCTCAACTAAGTCACAATATCTGCCAGCATACAGAGTTCAGAGTTCAATACAATGTGTTCAGGAGGCTCATACCCTCCGCTTCACCTTTCAGTACCCATTCTCCCCAGATCTAGCATGCTGGCAGCAGCTCACCAGCCTATGACATGATTTGTACTGCTTAATCTACAGCTTAGCAAACAAAGGCTGACAGCTGTCTAGTATTGCTATATACCCAACAGATCAGGCCAGTCACTTCTAAGATGATGTCACGTGTGAATGAAGGCCATACCAAGAGATGGAGGGCAGAGTGAAAATTTCAAGAAATGCATTGGCATGTGTAGAGTTTGGTCTGGGTGTGCCATTACTCACATGAACGAAAAACAGCCAGGAGTTTTCTGGTCTTGTCCTGTGGGTCTATGGTGATGTAAAGCACTTGCCAGACTTCTTTCCTAACCTGTAGACCAAGCAGGACAAAACATGACATAGAGCAGTGATCTACTGCCTCCATCTACATCCAGGGAGAATGGCGCTGAAAGCATGGAGCTTCAGAATGACATTACAATAAAAAGAGAAGCATCCATCACCCGCATAGACTCCAGTTCAATGACAATAATTTAATGGCTGGAGTTAAAAAGGTGAAATGATGCTATATGGAGGAGGAGGAGGAGGAGGGGTGGGGTAGGGAGGTGTTTAAAAGCTTCAGCGGCAGCTGATGCTGTGCTCTCCTTTCTTCTTTTTGCTTTTTAGTAGAAGGCTGAAACTAGCCTCTCCATGGTCTGGCAACCCTTTCATGTGTCCATATTTTTAGAAGGCTGCAAGTTGTTAGTTCTAGCAAGGCTAATAAATGTGCAATCAGAACTGATAACATTTGAAGGGCATTTATAAAATAGGAAATGTTCTATCAAGTACTGTAAGTTGAATCAGTTGCAGTGGGGATGTTGGTTTTATATTCTGGGAAAATTTAAATAATCTATATTTGATATTTCTCTACTGCTGTTTGTACAGATTAAGGAAAATTGCAAATATTACTAAAAGAAGATGCTGCATGGGAGAAAAATGATCTCTTTGTTGTTGTGTTATGTTAATTTTTCAGCTGGTACATTTTTCAAACGAACACTTATTTAAATAAAATGTTTGTTTGTTTGTTTGTTTGTTTGTTTGTTTGTTTATTTATTTATTTATTTATTTATTTGATTTATAAGGCCACCCCACTCAATGTGATTCTGGATAGCATCCAACAACAAAAACAATGAGTCAGAAAAAAACCATATAACATTAAAACATACAAAATGGGTAAATATGAATGTGAAATACGGAATATAAAAAGCAGGGGTGAAATCCAGCAGGTTCTGACAGGTTCTGGAGAACCGGTAGCGAAAATTTTGAGTAGTTCGGAGAACCAGCAAATACCACCTCTGGCTGGCCCCAGAGTGGAGTGGGAATGGAGATTTTGCAATATCCTTCCCCCAGGAGTGGGGAGGGAATGGGGATTTTGCAGTATCCTTCAATTTTATCACTGATAAAAAGTGACCAAGATCCATAATATAAACAACCAGGACGGACTCCAATCAACTGGTCCCAATTGCCTGGGGGAATGCTGGCTCTTAATGGCTTTTCTGGAGCAGATTTGTTGAGGAATTTGTAGTGTGCTTTCATTTTAAAATTCAGACTCTACCTGCAGAAGTTCTCAAGTTCAATCTCTCTTGCCTTCTCCTTGAATGAACAAGTGAAAGCCTGGGGAATGTTTGCCCAGCTCGTGCATCTTGCAACCATATTTAGTATGATTGGCTCTTATAACAGTAACTCATGCTCTCATTATTAGGAGATTTAGATTGCTGTACTGCACTCTACATTAGAGGGAACTACTCAGTGGTGGGTTGCTACCGGTTCGCCCTGGTTCGGGCAAACCGGTAGCGGCGGCGGGAGGCTCCTCCCACCTGCCCGGACGTCATCACGGATGATCTGCGCATGCACGCGCGTGCACATCTCCGAACCGGTAGTAAAGGTAAGTGAAACCCATTACTGGAACTACTCCAACCCAACAGTTGATACAAAATGCAGAGGCCTGCTGATTGACTGGCACTAGACTCATAGCTCATTACGCCAATGCTACGGGTTGTTTCAACAGGAGTCTGTTGAAATTTTTCTTGCCTATTACTATTTATTACTATATGATGGATGTTGTGCCCTGATACCTTGGCTTATATTTATATCATTCACAGCCCTGGGATTACAGCAGTATAAAAATGGAATATATAGCTAAATATTTATGATTAGACTAGACATAGAAAACTGCCTCTAATTGATGGCCAGAGAAGTTGTCGAAATCTCATTGTACACTTAATCTAAGCAGAATTTTCTAAGGGGTTGTTGCTTCTATAACATTACATTGAAAAGATTATTAATTTCATCTGCATCTCTCTAGGCATCTTTTTTCAAGAAGCATGACCACCACATGCATAAGATTATAGATGTATGGAACTCCATGGCAGTTATGTAAGAATATCAGCACTGGGTAACAATACCATTGATATTCTTCAGACAACCGTTTGACTTGGCAATTCATTTCAAGCTTCCATGTACAGTCAGCTCTTCACACAATTAATCATCAAAGCTGACCATGGCTGTGGAAGACTCTGCCATAAGTGTTCATGGTTGTCTCTATTAACATCATTATGTTTTTGGGCTTTTCCTAATTAAGAAAAGTTCCCACCAGCAACACCCACCCCCCAAAAAAAGTCATGACCACCTCCTTCATTACTCTGGCTTTTCTTCCCTTTAATTACTATTGAGGTCCTGGCAGATTAAATTTGGGTGGCTTTTTAAAAAACCGCAATGTCCTTTTTGAAATCATCTATAAGAAAAATCATGAAATCAATTCCCTTACGCTATTTTAATCTTTTATGGCCCTGGACTCTGAAAGGGATGGGCAAACAAGAGGGAGCCCTTCGCAAAGTGTGCAAGGCCGGACTATTTGCCAGCCTTCCCTTGCCTTTGTAGACCATCTGGGTCAATTTCCTTCCAACTAAATGAAATGCAAATAAAAATTCCAGCAGTTTTTCAGCTGCAGGCTGCCCAGTTCATTACCATGACAGAGGCCCAAAGAGGAGGCCTGACCCCCTGCACTTCCCCTCATCTCATTAAGTTGTAACTCTACTGTGGCTGCATTCATGGTGTTTATTGACGCTGAAAGGCGTCTTTATCCAAAACTAGCTAAATTCACATTCAGACTCTCCCTGCCCTTGGAAGACTTTGCCTGCTGCAGCATCCACATGAAAGTGAACCTATTGTTGCTCAGCAATGCACCCCACTGATTCAGTAACAATCTAGAGGTTCCCTGTCCCCCTCAGATGTTTGGATCACCATTAAAAGAAGAACAAGAAATCCAAAGTGCTGGAGAAACCAGAAGCTTACCGTAATATTTAAAAAATGACTACTTTTGTTGGAATGATGGTTGGTGAAGTTCATTGTGAGCATATGGCGAAATCCTTGTTTATATCTTTCTAAGTGCATGAAACATTTATTTATTTATTTACCTAGGTACACCCATATTACACCAATACTCCGCGAGCTGCACTGGCTCCCTATTGGTCTCCGGGCACAATTCAAGGTGTTGGTTATTACCTTTAAAGCCCTATATGGCTCAGGGCCAGGTTATCTTCGAGACTGTCTTCTACCACATAGTTCCTAGCGACCGGTAAGATCCCATAGGGTTGGGCTCCTCCAGGTCCCGTCAGCTAAACAGTGCCGGCTGGCGGGCCCGCGGGGGAGCGCCTTCTCTGTGGCTGCCCCAGCCCTCTGGAACCCGTGACCTCCTGAGATCCGGACCGCCCCCACCCTGTTGGCCTCCCGGAAAGCAGTGAAGACCTAGCTGTTCCGGCAGGCAACTAGAGCACTGTCAGCCTCTTCTGTTTGGTGGTTTTGAAGACCTAAGTACCTAAAGCTGGATTGCTTAACTGGAATGCCAGTTCCAGTTAAGCAACCATTAATAAATAATAAATAAATAAATTTATTTATTTATTAGTTTGTCAAACATATGCAAGATAGCAGGTATAAATATGAACATGGACATGAACGAAGGAAATGAATACCAATAAATGGGGACAGTAGGACAGGGACGGTAGGCAAGCTGGTGCACTTATGCATGCCCCCTTTACGGACCTCTTAGGAACGGGGTGAGGTCCACGGTAGACAGTTTAAAGTTGAAGCTGTGGCAGTTAGAGGATGTAACAACGGAGTCAGGTAGAGCGTTCCAGGTGTTGACCACTCTGTTGCTGAAGTCGTATTTTCTGCAATCGAGTTTGGAGCGGTTTACCTTGAGTTTGTATCGATTGTTAGCCCATGTATTATTGAGGTTGAAGCTGAAGTAGTCATTGACAGGTAAGACATTGTAGCAGACAATTTTGTGTACTATGCTTAGATCAATCAGATGACGTACAGTGGAACAAACATGTAACAGTCTAGGGATCCAAACAAACCGAATCCCTTCGCCTTAGTGGAGCTGTAGAAACACTCTTACAGTTGCTAGGATTGCAAGGTTCATTGCATTAGTGCAAGACTAAACAAAGGTGGCTTATTTCATAATATGAAAATATCTGCATGTGAAATCTCAGTAGGAGTAATTGCATATTCCAATTAATGGTAGTCATGGAAGAACCAGAAATGACATGTAAGAAAAATTGCACACCATTCTGAATGAATGTGATCTGGGGCAAAATATTCTTGTTTAGTGACATTCAATATGGGTAGGAATGAGGCAAGAGAGTGAATGGGGACATTCAGAGAGATTCAAGAATGAATGTTAATGGTGATTGGTGAATGTCTTCCAAACATGAGACTACTCCTATGTACAGATGACAAAACAATGGGTATAAAAGCATGATCGATTTGATTGATTATGATGAAACATTGAGAGAATTAGTAAAGGACCCATTAGTGACAAGACATTATGAATGTAATCAGTTTCCTAGAAGCACTAAGCTTAGATTTGGGGTCAAGTAGACATAGAAGAAAAAGAAATAAGTGAAACAAATGAATGTGAAAGTTGAAAGACTGCAGGAAGAGAATAGTCCTATATCCGTGATGGCGAACCTATGGCACGTGTGCCACAGGTGGCACACGGAGCCATATCTGCAGGCACTTGCCGTTGCCCTAGCTCAGCTCCAGCACGCATGCACACACCGGCCAGCTGATTTTCAGTTGGCTCTGCCCACGCCACCCCTCCCCTCCCAGGAGTCTCCACGTGGCCCGTTTTGGATGCCAGGTAAGTACAGGGCTAGCGCGGAAGCTCTGGGAAGGCGTTTTCGGCCTCGGGGGGGAAGGCCATTTTCGCCCTCCCCAGGCTCCAGGAAAGCCTCTGGAGCCTGGGGAGGGCAAAAAACGGGCCTACCGGGCCCACCGGAAGTTGGGAAATGGGCCATTTCCGGCCTCCGGAGGGCCTCTGTGGGGTGGGGGGGCCGTTTTCACTCTCCCCAGGCTCCAGGAAAGCCTCTGGAGCCTGGGGAGGGTGAAAAATGGGCCTACCGGGCCCACTGGAAGTCAGGAAACGGGCTGTTTCCGGCCTCCGGAGGCTTCAGGGAGGCCTGCTAGGCCCAAAATGGGGTGCGCGGGTGTGTGTGTCATGCACGCATACACAGCAGGGGCAGCATTGCATTATGGGTGTGGGCACACGCGCGCGCACTAGCACGCACATGCACATGCTTTTGGCACCAGAGGGAAAAAAGGTTTGCCATCACTGTCCTATATGAATAAGTAGAAAATTAATCTTTCCAAAGACTGATTGGAAAGTGGATCTTTGAAAAGTATATTTAGAAACTGCATGGAACAAAGTGAAAAACATTATGTTATGGACCATTATAGAAACGTACAGAATGGCAAAGCTAGGAAGAATGAAAAAAGAAAGTCTAGTGCTGAGCTGAAAGAGGCATGGATGATGAAAAACTGTACATTGGAAAACGAATGCTGCACAAAATGAGATAAATTTACTGTATAATGTGTATAGAAAAACACCCAAAGTTGTAAAGAGAGTGGCCATAGAAAGAAGAAGTAATGCAAAACAAGTAAAAATGGAATAAAATTGTATTTAAAAAGTAAGGGAAAAAGACTAAATGACAAATTTCCAGCGCAGTAAATGGAATTAAAAAGAAAAGTGGTAAAATGATTTGGGATGAAACCAAAGTAAGAAAATGCTGGAAGAGTGATTTCAGGAATTTATATCAGAATGTTGGCAATACATTGAAGACTCGAGTTAAAATTGTGCTATGATGATTGAATGTGTGTTGAAAAAAAGTAAAAAATGGCTTTCCTGTCCACTTTGCTGTATGGAAGGTTTGCTGAATTTAATAGTTATGGGTTTCTTTAAAAAGCGCATAAATGTAGACTGAATACATAAGTGTGAGATCAGTACAAAAGAAGTACATTGAGATGATTGGTAATAGAGAATGAATAAATGAGCATCAAACCTGGAAGTGAATAAAAGAAAGAAGAAGAAATGTGTCAAGAGGAGGGGAAACATGAAAAGGGGATCAAGCAGGTGATGAGACCCTCACGGAGAAGAAAAAAATGAGAAGTTTAACAAATAAAAGCAACATATGGACATGTTGGAAACAAGAATGGTTTTTAAGGACAGTAAAGTGGTATTGCCCCATGAATGGTGCTGATATACCGTATTTTTCGGAGTATAAGACGCACTTCCCCCCCCCTAAAAAAGGGTGAAAATTTGGGTGCGTCTTATACACCGAATGTAGCCCCGCCCACCCGCCAGCCCCCACCCTTTGGCCTCTGCCTCCCAGCAATTTGCCTCCTTGCAGCAAACAGCAAACAGCCTGTTTCAGCTTCAGCTTCAGTACAGCCTGATTAACGCAAGAAGCTAATTGTCAGTTGGATGGCCTCCCGACCATCAGCTGTTTCAGGCTGCAGGGATTGCCATTGCCTATTGCCGTCTCTACGCGCCCAATCAGCTGCTTGTGCTAATCAGGCTGTGCTGAAGCTGAAATGGGCTGTTTGCTGTTTGCTGCAAGGAGGAAAATTGCTGGGAGGCAGAGGCAGAGGCAGATTTTTTTCCCCTTGTGCTAATCAGGCTGTGCTGAAACTGAAACTGAAACTGAAGCTGAAACGGGCTGTTTTCTGCAAGGAGGCAAATTGCTGGGAGGCAGAGGCAGATTTTTTTTCTTGTTTTCCTCCCCAAAAAGGTGGGTGCGTCTTATAGTCCGGAGCATCTTATACTCCGAAAAATATGGTAAATTAGATTTAGCTATATTTCTTTTCTTTATCTCCTGCCTTTAATTTCTTTGGCTTGCTGTATCTTACTCCTTTTCTCTGCTCTGTATTTATTTATTTGTATCCTGCTTTTATTATTTTTTACAAATAACTCAAGGCGGCAAACATATGCAACACATCTTCCTCCACCTATTTTCCCCACAACTACAACCGTGTGAGATAAATTGGGCTAAGAGAAAGGGACTAGCCCCAGGTCACCCAGCTGGCTTCTACCTCTACACCAAACTGACACTCAAACTGTATAAAGTTGATTATGTCAAAAATAAATATTGTACTGTATTATATATGAGGGGATTGTTTTTAACTATGTTGTTTATTTCTTTTTTTGTATGAGTTTGCTGTTTTCTTATTGGTTTATTGTTGGTCACTCCAAGTTATTATGTTTGGAGTGGAATAGAAGTTGAAGCTAATAAGGAATATAAAGAAATATTATATATTTGAGCTTCTTGTGAGTCAACATAGTATCGTATTTAAGGTGTTGACAATAGCAATAGCAATAGCACTTAGACTTATATACCGCTTTACAGTGCTTTACAGCCCTCTCTAAGCGGTTCACAGAGTCAGCATATTGCCCCCAACAATCTGGGTCCTCATTTTACCCACCTCGGAAGGATGGAAGGCTGAGTCAACCTTGAAGGGTAGAGGGTAAATCTTGGACCAGTTACCCTGTCTGAGCTCTAATCAGCATCAGTCTCTGAGATAAGCTGATGTTGTGATAACCTGATGATGTGCACTTTACAAACACCTTATTGCACCATGGATTAATAAATTTTAATAACTGAACAAGCTCAGTGCAAAATAATTGGACTCTGCAGCTAAGCAGGATGAATGCTAAGAACAACAATATATTTTGACTTATTGCTTTGCCAATAATTCTCATCAAAAGTATGAAAACCAGGCTTGGGCATTCAGATACAATATGTATTTGGTAAAAGGCTTCCATTTCTTAATAAAATTATGAACAGGTTAGATTTGTAATGTGTCCTGGCTTATTTTAAATCATTGAAAACACCATTACTATAACATATGTCTGTCTGAATAGACTTTGGGATGGTATTAGCAGTGTTTTTATTGTTTTTATAACCTCATGTTAACTATCCAGAATCACACTGTGCAAAGGAGTTCATGGGCAAGCTGAATTAATTAATTCTCAGATTAATTAATCAGAAAAAATTCTGATCCTATTAGGATAGAAAGAAATAATCACAAGTAAACGTGTATAATTTTATTTCTCGAATCAGTTCAATTATTTTGATTAAACATATTGCAAATATTTTCATTCCTGCAGAAATAGAACAAAGGTAATCCTAATGTATGTGTTGTTGGTGGGTGGGTGCATGCAGGTGCATAAGCGTGCAGAATATGAAACTGCTAAGTCCACTGAACATAACGGAAGCTTAATACATCGGTTTTAATACATCCTTAGTTTTATTTGCATAAAAAGAAAAATAAGCTAGTGTAATTTGAGTGATGGACACTCAAATTTGGGCTGTATGATCCCAGGGATTCTAGAAGCCAAAAAAAGGGGCTGAGAGTGGATGCACTATACAGGTGACAGATTGACTAGCCCTCTAATCTTAAATCATTGGCAAACAAATAAGTAAGATTTTATGAGATCTAGAAGTTTATTTCATGCTTCACAAATTTGGAATTTACAAGGCTTTTGCAAGAGATAGGCATATGCCATACAATATTGGATACTACTACTCTTGAAAAAGAGCATTTGTAATATGCTCTTATAATAACTTATAAAACAACAATAACTTATAAAAACAATAACTGTGGGAGAGACAGCTCAAGAGCATCAGCAACCATTTCTTCTGGGTGATCCAAGGCTGCCTCCTCCATATTAAATGACTAGCTGAATACCCGTGCTCCGCTACGAAACTATGTGATCGGGCTTGATAAATCTACACTTATAGCTTGAAAATTAATGAGAAGTTATGATTGGCCTCTCCTCTCCCCTTCTCTCCCTCAGGCTTGCCCCACAGAAGCCTCCTCTATCCTATCCCCTTCTCTCCCTCAGCCTTGCCCCACAGAAGCCTCCTCTATCCTATCCCCTTCTCTCCCTCAGCCTTGTCCCACAGAAGCCTCCTCTATCCTATCCCCTTCTCTCCCTCAGCCTTGCCCCACAGAATCTGTCCCTATCCTATCCCCTTCTCTCTTTCAGCCTTGCCCCATAGAAGCCTATCCTATCCTATCCCCCTTCTCTCCCTCAGCCTTGCCCCACAGAAACCTCTCCTATCCTATCCCCCTTCTCTCCCTCAGCCTTGCCCCACAGAAGCCTCCCCTATCCTATCCCCTTCTCTCCCTCAGGCTTTCTAGCCCCTTCTCTCCCTCAGGCTTGCCCCACAGAAGCCTCTCCTATGCTATCCCATTCTCTCCAGAGTTATTTTCATGTTGGGAGGGGGAGTAGAACATCTAACTAATTCGCATCAGAACATGTTAATAATAATATACAAAATACTAATGCTCTGATGGTCGTTTCGAAAAATCCTTTCTTAGCAAGCACCTAGAAGCCAAGAGGAACATACGTGCCAAATTTCAAGTTTGTAGGCTTTACGGTTCTGGAGATTTCGTGATTCTGCGTGAGTGTTTTTCGCTTTTATATATATAGATGCAGCTGCTAATAGAAAGTTCATAGTAATTAATTCCAATTAAAGCTTCTTGGAGGTTGAAACCCACATATCTGCCAGGGATGAGCCCGTTGTGTTCATGCCTAACATGTGAACTTATATTGTTTAATCTATGAGCTCATGGAAATTCAGACGCTCTCCTGAAATACAAGACTCGAAGTCCACAGATGAACTGGCTGATCTTTGAATCTTGGTCCATAAAGAACTAATTTGTTCTTCAGCAAATTAGTTCTTTTGCAACTGTGGAATTCTTGGAGGTGAGAGGGCAGTTCCAAATATTCCCAGCTATAACTGAATAAAAGGGAGGAAGAGGAGGAAGCAAACAGAAGTGTAACATATAGCTTGAGTAATTAATAACCTGCTTTGTAAAGCAGTAGCGCCTCGGTGGCGCAGTGGTTAGAGTGCAGTACTGCAGGCTACGTCTGCTGCTTGCCAGCTGCCTGCAATTTGGCAGTTCAAATCTCACCAGGCTCAAGGTTGACTCAGCCTTCCATCCTTCCGAGGTGGGTGAAAAGAGGACCCAGATTGTTGGGGGCAATATGCTGACTCTGTAAACCGCTTAGAGAGGGCTGTAAAGCGGTATATAAGTCTAAGTGCTATTGCTATTTCCCAGAAAAATTAGAAGAAAACAGGGAGAGAATTTCCTTTCTTCTTTATCCTTTTCTCCATTAGAAATTCCTTAAATGGGGTACCAGATGCCAAGGACAGTACACTAAAGTTCTGGAGATGAAATTCTTTACCCCATTCTGGGATATTCTTTTTAATGACACCTGGAGAGCGGGAAGACCTTTTAAATGGCCTCAGTGTAGCGCTGCTCCAGAAATGTTGTTTCCTGTGGTATAACAAATTCTAATTTCAGAACACTAGAATTGGGAGGTGATGCAATGAAGTGATTTGATAGCACACTTAGGAACGAAGGAGGGAAATATTTTACCCATAGTGAATCATGGATCTACAGCCACAAAGTGTGTTGATGATGGACTCTCAGATAATTTGGGAAACGGAATAGAGAGAAACCCATAAAGGAAAATAGTTTGTCAATCAGTTACAGTGACCATGTGGTGAAAGTCAACTCAACTCATTTCAGCTCAGGTCTCCTTTGAACTCAAGATCTACATCTGATGACTTCATGAAGATGTCCATGTAGTTCTCTTGGTAAAATAATGAAGTTTGCTATTGCCTTATTTAGGGATGTCTATTTCAACTCCCCAGTCTATACGCTGGGATTCACTGGAGTTCTCTTTTCTTCTTCTTTAGTTTTGTAGGGTGGCATATAGTATATTTCTGAATATACTCAGGAAAAGCCATGTAGGAAATTGTTCTTGGGATAATTTGTTGTCCAATTTCCAAACCAGAGGGCTAGATTATATTGAAAATGGAATATTCTAGTAATTGGTGCTTTAAGTAATTTTAGATTTTAGACTTGCTTACCTAGATCCCTCCTCCTCTTTATAAGAAAAACTGGAACAATGCCATGTTTTTGCATCTGGTGGCTCTCTTGTTTATTCCGTTGTGGGCCTGACAGGTCAATTATTTAGCAAGGCAGATATTACCTAAAGAGTTTAAAGCCTTATCAAATTCTTTATAAAATTATAAAACAACTATGCCAACATTATATAAGAAAACCCAAATTTCATGCAAAGTTATACATGGCCTCAACTAGTATCATGAGCAGCCAAAACTTGCATACTGTAGGTCACATTGTTTCTAGCAGATCATGATGGCTGGGTCTGATGTACTAGAAGTACTAATTCAAAGTACTGGAAGAACATCAAATTGGCTGAGAAAAATGCCCTTGATTCAGAATGAAGTAGCACTTTATAGGTAAAAGTCTTTTTTGTCTACTTAAGAAGAATATGCAATGGCTTGTAGGACATTTTGCATGCTTTTGAAAATCCTCAAAGTAGCACTAACTTTTTAAAATAACGTCTTGTTTGGCTCTGCAACCAAACAAGACAAACACAGACTTCAATAGATAATTAGAACT
>QLTV01004098.1:1235808-1249080 GCA_003457575.1 Thermophis baileyi
TCTCTCTCTCTCACTCTCTCTCTCTCTCTCTCTCTCTCTCCCTCTCTCTCCCTCTCCCCCTCTCCCTCTCTCTCCCTCTCTCCCCCCCCCCCCCCTTCCCTTCGGGTTCCTCCTGGGTGTAAAATCTAGATTCCCTCTTCCTAACAGGTTTTCTTTAGAAGCAGGAAGGCATTTCAGTAGGAAGGCTGGGTCAGACAGCAACGGGTTTAACTTCTTGTGGGGTTCTTTTCTGTTTTGTTTTGCTTCCCCCCACCCCCCTGAAGTCAATTTGATGATCCTTCTTGAAACATATAATGGTACGGCTGTATTGTTTTCTGGAAAAAAAAATATCAGGAGATATTTATTTATTTATTTATGTAAAGAAGCTGAAGCAAAAATAAAGGTGTTTTTTTTAAAAAAATAGAAATATACATATATATATACATACACTGGAGGTCTGGTTATGCTTTGGCTTTGCAGACTATATTGGCGCTATCTCCCCCTTGGATAACTCCCGCTAATTTCAGTGGGAAAGCTTGCAGCACCCTTTGACTTATCAGAATCAGAAAGTTTTATTTCATAACTCGATGTTAAGCAATATGATACTCAATTCAACTGTCCCTGGATATAATTATAATTGGTTGTATTGGGAATGGTAACTCTTCCCCACTCAAAACGGCCCGATGTAGTAACTACTTCCTTGGCTTGGCTTGGATCCATTGCGCAGCATTGATCAAGAGCTGACCTCATTGGTGTTTACTTCTGAGTAGATATTTAAGGCAATGCTACCTCAGACAAGAACAGAAACATGATCTACCTTGCTGACAAAATTCAGTATTGTATGTTGTAAAGGGATGACAAATCAGGAGGAAAATGGTAGCACCCACAAATGTTATTATAAAAGGCTTATGCCTTTACGCAGCTCACGAAAAGCTTCTGCGTTTGGATAAAATTGGTTAGCCCTGCCACCTGAACCCTTCTGATATCTTGCTACCATAAACTAACACAGTTCTCCTCCTACGCTGTGTAAGACAAATATCCAGATTACATCTGGATGCTTAACTTTGTCTTGCTGCTTTGTGGTGAATTAAAGAATGATAAATATGGTCCATAATATCATATACTGCAGTTATCAACCACAGAATCCATACTCATCTCTGCTTTTCCCCCTTCTTTATCTAACACGAAGGTTAGCCAGATTAAGAAGATCTACTATACAGAAGACAGCAAATGATGCTCCTTAAATCATCTGATCTGGCCCCTTCTTCTATGCAAACCTCTACGCAGTCTGATTCTATTTTTCTTTTTTTTAATCATGTATACAGAATTAACTTTAAGGAATGAAAAGGGTTACAGTGGTAACGCTAAAAAAATGTGCAATGCACCACAAAGTACAATTTCCATTTCATACTCGCTGGCTCTGAACAACCCGGTGATTAATCCTTCTGGGGCCACAACCGAGTGGGATTTACTTTTGAGTAAATGCTTCCATGGTTTTCAGTTTGCTTTAAGAGAGGTACATATAAAGAACCACCACAAAAGTGCTTCTCCCCTCCCCTCCATGCATTGTTTGCTGGCCCCAGAAAAAGCGGTTCCTTTGGAAGAATATGAAGGATATATAAACATTTCCAGGGGGCTCTGACAGGGGTGAAATCCAGCAGGTTCTGACAGGTTCTGGAGAACCAGTAACAGAAATTTTGAGTAGTTTGGAGAACCCGCAAATACCACCTCTGGCTGGCCCCAGAGTAGGGTGGGAATGGAGATTTTGCAGTATCCTTCCCCCAGGAGTGGGGAGGGAATGGGGATTTTGCAGTATCCTTCCCCCAGGAGTGGGGAGGGAATGGGGATTTTGCAGTATCCTTCCCCTGGAGTGGGGTGGGAATGGAGATTTTGCAATATCCTTCCCCCAGGAGTGGGGTGGGAATGGGGATTTTGCAGTATCCTTCCCCTGGAGTGGGGAGGGAATGGAGATTTTGCAATATCCTTCCCCCAGGAATGGGGAGGGAATGGGGATTTTGCAGTATCCTTCCCCTGGAGTGGGGTGGGAATGGAGATTTTGCAATATCCTTCCCCCAGGAGTGGGGTGGGAATGGGGATTTTGCAGTATCCTTCCCCTGCCACGCCCACCAAGCCACACCACAATGATCTGGGCTATGCTGGCTGGGGAATTCTGGGAGTTGAAGTCCACAAGTCTTAAAGTGGCTAAGGTTGGAGACCTCTGATCTGGGGGTTCCTTTCCAGCTTGACTGAACTTTCCAACCTGGATCCAGGCACACACTTAGGAGACTTAAGATGATAGACAACAGCATCTGAAATCAGACTTGGTGGCAATCGTCATGCCAGAAACAAGCAATGGGGAGAAGGAGCTGCAGGCGCACACTCTATATCCTGCTGTGGAAGATATGATGAGAATGGTCACTGAAGACTCCTCAGAGCACTTGATTGGCTGTTTCCTTGGATGGCTCTAGAGCCGTGATGGCGAACCTATGGCACGCGTGCCAGAGGTGGCACGCAGAGTCCTCTCTGTGGGCACGCGTGCCGTCGCCAGCTGCTTTTCTGGTTTCTGGTGTGCATGTGACCATTTTCCGGGCCATTTTCCAGGCCGTTTTCTGGCCGTTTTCCAGGCCAAAAATGCCCCGGAAAACACCCCGGAAAACGCCCCAGAAAAAGCCAAAAAACAGGCCATTTTCTAGGCCATTGTTTGGGCCATAAACGCCCCCCAAAACGGCCTGAAAACGGCCCCAAAAACAGCCTGAAAATGGCCCCCAAAATGGCCGAAAATGGCCAAAAAACAGGCATGCACGTGCCAGCCAGCTGATCTTCGGGTTTCCGGTGCTCCGGCACGCGCACATGCACGCACATGCACACGCGTTCCGGTTTGGGCACTCGGTGCCGAAAAGGTTCGCCATCACTGCTCTAGAGGATTATGGGCTTGAATCAGGGGTGAAATCCAAATATTTTTACTACCGGTTCTGTGGGTGTGTCTTGGTGGGTGTGGTGTGGCTTGGTGGGTGTGGCTTGGTGGGCATGGTAGGGGAAGGATACTGCAAAATCCCCATTCCCTCCCCACTCCTGTGGCCAACCAGAGGTGGTATTTGCCGGTTCTCCGAACTACTCAAAATTTCCGCTACTGGTTCTCCAGAACCTGTCAGAACCTGCTGGATTTCACCCCTGGCTTGAATCATCAATGTGTGCATACATTCCTCCTAGGATACTTTTTTGCATGGGTTTGCCTTTGAGTTAGACTTGACTCCTACATGGACAAGTGCATATAGTTTTCTTGGCAAGATTTCTGGAAGTGGCTTGTGCTTGCCTTCTTCTTAGACCAGGGGTCAGCAACCTTAAACACTCAGAGAGCCATTTGGACCCGTTTTCCACAGAAAAGAAAACACCAAGAGCCACAAAACTCTTCCCGTGCCTGACTATTTCCTGAGCGGCCACAAAACTAGCATATATAGTTGAATTAAAGCTTCTGTTTTCTTCTGAAACTTTTCTTTTCTTGGATTTATCCATGATTGGGCTACCAGTGGTTGAAAAGCTTGATAAATTGCACGTCGGTGGGTGTCGCATATTGGCAGTTGTGACCATATTTTGAGCGATAGGGAGCCGCAGCAGAGGGATGAAAGAGCCACATGCGGCTCCAGAGCCGCGGGTTGCTGACCTCTGTCCTAGACTGAGAGAAAGTGAATGGTCTAAGATAACCCAACTGGCTTTGTACCTAAGGCAGGACTAGAACTCAGAGTTTCCCATTTTCTAGCTGGGTGTGTTAATGCACTCAGCTAGAAAATAGGAAACTGTGAGTTCTAGTCCTGCCTTAGGTACAAAGAAGAGGTAGTCTTTGACTTATGATCACGAAAGGGAGTGGAATTTCAGTTGCTAAGTGATAATTAAGCAGGTCATCATGTGACTGAACCCAACTTTGCCACCATTTTTAGCTCTGCCATTAAGTGAACCACACGGTTATTAAATAAATCCAGCTTCCCCAATTGACTTTGCTTGACAGAAACCAGCTGGGAAGCGTGGTGATTACGTGACACCAAGACGCTGCAACTCTTGTAAATGCAAGCCAGTTGCCAAGTGTCTGAATTGAAATCAGGTGACTGTGAGGTAATGATCCTAACTTCAAGAATGGATCATAAGTCACTTTTTTTGAAGGCCATCGTAACTCTGAACCATCATTAAACGAATACTCATAAGTCGAAGGCACACTATCAGGCTGGATGCACATGAATACCCAAAGCTGAATTATGTCTAGGATTATTTGATAAGGAACAGAAAGATCTGGACGACCACAAAGGGGCAGCAGAGAGTGCCACTGGCATTGCTGCCATCTAGTGGTAGTCCAAAGTTTTGCAGCGCTATTGGGTAGCTCCAAATTTTAGACCACAGGATCAAGTTAGGCCCATTATTGATTACTCTGCTCACAGACAAATTCTTAGTTGAATTAGTTAAAAGCCCAGAAGCTGCATTGACACCCAGATGGTAAGATTAATATTGAACAAGGTTTTTGCTGGTTGGTTTGCTTGACTGTTTTTGCAACTTAGTTGTGCAAGCCCATTTGTTGATTTACAGCTCAATGCAGAGTCTAAGTCCAGAACCCAGGACCTGTGCTGGGTGAATAGACAAGGGGTGGGAAACTATGTGGCCCCTTCAAGACCTGTGGACTTCAATACCCAGAATTCCTGAGCCAGCCATGCAGGGAATTCTGGAAGTTGAAGTCCACAGGTTGCAAAAGAGCCATAGTTGCTGACCCCTGCTTTAGACTTGCTCTCCGAAGCATCAGAAAGGATTTTTTTAAATTTTTATTTTAGTTTTCTAGCACTTTATGGAAATATCAGATATCTAGAATCCTCTGAGTCTTATTAGAGAAGCAGAGGTAGAAAGAGCACCAAATCTATGACATGGAAAATGTATCAATAGGACTAACCACATTCTTCATTTCCCCAACCTGGGAGCTGAAACAACGACAGTGAATTCCATGCTCATTCTGTAACGAGTTCTGGGTGCGTGATATAGTTTTTCTTGGTTTATTTCGTTTTGTTCCGTTCTGTTTCCTTTCAGGAAGATTAGCCATAAGAAGTCAGGAAGCTTCTTAAGGTTTGCCCCTTCTCTGCAAATGATGCCAGCCTACCTATCTGAGAAGTCCTTCTCCCCGATGCTTAGTCCAAACGAATGTGCTCACGGCATCCCTAGCGCTGTCATTAGAGTGCAGACTTCTTTTAATTAGATTTTAAGCACCTCCTCCTCAGGCTTCGGTTAAAACAGGTGGATCTACCGCCAGATCTCTCTTTCTGTAATTGAGAAAGGAAGAGCTTCTGCCTCAAAGGAAGACTCGCTCGGGGAAGACTAAAGCAGGGGTCTCCAACCTTGGCAACTTTAAGCCTGGTGGACTTCAACTCCCAGAATTCCCCAGCCAGCAAAGCTTAAAGCTTAAAGTTGCCAAGGTTGGAGACCCCTGGACTAAAGGACCCAGTTTCCCTTCTGCGCCCTAAGGGTGTGGCTCCGAAGTGGTTCCAAGTCCTTCAAACAAGCCTTCTAAACTTCCTTCAAACAACCTGATGGAAAGCCGAGAAGGTCTAATCGATTTCAGCCGATGGCCTCCTGTGAGAAACTTCCTACTCTTTTTCAGATCTATTGGGAATACGACGCCTGTAGTTTCCCCATAATTAATTGCCAGAAATACTGAGCGTTGCAACCCGGCCACCCGTGGATAGCAGTTATATTAGGGGTGGCAGCTGCAATATAGCTCCTTCCCACCTCCAAAGTCGGATGGGAGGGAAGATGCAAAGATTCTTGATGTAAGAGTTCAAAGCAAGCTGCAAACATGCAATTGTTTTGTTGCATCTTTTCTCTTCTCTTCTCTTTTTCTCTTCTCTTCTCTTTTTCTCTTCTCTTTTTCTCTTTTTCTCTCCTCATCTCTTTTTCTCTCATCTATTTTTCTCTTCTCTTTTTCTCTTTTTCTCTCCTCATCTTTTTCTCTCCTCATCTCTTTTTCTCTTCTCTTCTCTTTTTCTCTTCTCTTTTTCTCTTTTTCTCTCATCTCTTTTTCTCTCATCTCTTTTTCTCTTCTCTTTTTCTCTTCTCTTTTTCTCTCCTCATCTTTTTCTCTCCTCTTCTCTTTTTCTCTCCTCTTCTCTTTTTCTCTCCTCATCTTTTTCTCTCCTCTTCTCTTTTTCTCTCCTCTTCTCTTTTTCTCTCCTCGTCTCTTTTTCTCTTTTTCTTTTTTCTTTTCTTTAAAAAACCTTTGATTGTTAGGCAGTTTTCTTTTTGCTATCAATAGGTATCTGGAGGAAAATAGAATGAATTCCATGTATATTTAAATAGTGCTGCTATATTTTTTTTTTTTTCGAAATGGCAGAGTTAGCCAATAAAATGGTTTTGGTCACTTTGGTTTAAAAATGATCTTGGAACTATAGTTGAATATGTGCCAGCAAGATCACATGGCTGATAAAAAAAAATGGAAACACGGTTTTAGGTCACATCAATAGGATAAGGTGCAAATCACAAGTCATAACTTTACTTCACTGTTCAGGCTCCACCTCTAGTTCTGAGACAATCTGGGCACTGTACAGGTAGTCCTCGACTTACAACCACAATTGAGCCCAAAATTTCTGTTGCTAAGTGAAACATTTGTTAAGTGAATTTTTTCCCATTTTTATGATGCTTTCTTGCCACAGTTGTTAAGTGAATCATTGCAGTTCTGAAGTTAGTAACATGGTCGTTAATTGAGTCTGGCTTCCCCATTGACTTTGCTTGTCAGAAGGTCGCAAAAGGGGATCATGGGACTCCGGGACACTGCAACGGTCATAAATATGAGTCAGTTGTCAAGCGTTCTGAATTTCGATCGCGTGACCACGGGGATGCTGAGCCGCGGTGGCGCAGTGGTTAGAGTGCAGTACTGCAGGCTACTTCTGCTGATCACCGGCTGCCAGCAGTTTGGCAGATCGAATCTCACCAGGCTCAAGGCTGACTCAGCCTTCCATCCTTCCGAGGTCGGTAAAATGAGGACCCAGATTGTTGGGGGCAATATGCTGACTCTGTAAACCGCTTAGAGAGAGCTGTAAAGCACTGTGAAGCAGTATATAAGTCTAAGTGCTATGCTGCAATGGTTGTAACTGTGAAAAATGGTCACAAGTCCCTTTTTTCAGTGCTGTTGTAACTCTGAACGATCACTAAATGAACTGTTGTAAGTCGAGGACTACCTGTAGTTAAAGAAAGGTTCATAACTCATTCAAGAAGAATGGCCAGGACCTAGAAACTCCTGGAGTCTGAGGAACTGGTGGCGTCTTTCCCACTGCCAGGTGATGCTTGGAGCATGGGAAACAAAGCCAGGGGAAACCCAGCGGACACTTTCTTCCTTAACTGGTCCCACAATAAATCAGTTAGGACAGCAACATTTAGTGGCTTCTTTACTAGAACAGAACAGGTCCAGGTGTTAACAGGTCTGGTTCATATTCATGACGGTTGCAGTGTCCCGGGGCCCCGTGATCCCCTTTTGCGACCTCCTGACAAGCAAAGTCAATGGGGAAGCCAGATTCAATTAACGACCATGTTACTAGGTGCTAAACTGCATCCTGACGTTCTTCTACTGGTGCAGCTTCTGATGGATGGTCACCTTTAATGGGGTGATCTGACTGTGTTTGATGTCCACCATCTTTAAGCTCCTTCCAGAAACCTCTTAAGCTACACCCATCCTGTCCTAACTGAGCTAAGTAACATTTTTAAGGCCAACCGAAGTCCCAAAAGGTCTGAAATAACAAGAAGGGCTTTTATTTGGGGATTTCTCACTTTTCTTTTCTTTTCTTTTTTTTATATAGGCAACCGATGACAACTTCTAAAGAACCAGTTTGGTGTAGTGGTTAAGACATCATGCTAGAAACTGGGAGACTGTGAGTTCTAGTTCTGCCTTAGACACTAAGCCAGCCAGATGAACTTCAGCCAGCAGGGGTGTCAAACTCAATTGAGGGCCACATCAGGGTTGTGTTTGACCTCGGGGTGTGTGTGTGTGGCCAGAGTGGGCATGGGCAGCTCAACATCACTCCTGTTGGGGGCGCCTGTGGTGGCCCGAGGTCTCTGCCAGCGAAAATGGGCTCCCAAGCTCCATTTTCGGCTGCCACGGCCTCCTGCAACCCTCTGCCAGCACGGCCCTCCCGAGCTCCGTTTTCAATGGCAGAGGGTTGCAGGAGCCTGTGGCAGCCGAAAACGGAGCTCGGGAGCCTGTTTTCACTGACAGAAGCACTGCGGGCCGGTCCTTCACTGTTTCCAGGGCAGCCCTGCGGGCCAGATCTAAGTACCCCACAGGCCGGATCCAGTCCCCGGACCTTGAGTTTGACACCCCTGAGTCAGCCATTCTCTGTCAGCCCTAGGAAGAAGGCAAAGCCATTTCTAATATCATACCAAGAAAATTGCAAGGATTTGTCCTGGAAGTCAACATTGACTGAAATCTCCCCCCATATACGTATACAAACAAACAAAAAAGCCAACTTCCATGTTTCTCCATATTCTATTCTAGAGCCAATGCATGCATGTGATTTCATTTCATTGCTTTGCTTTGCTTTTCAGTTTTGTACTAAATTGGTAAGATCTATAGAGTGAAAGTACTTCCTGTATTACTGGCAGAACAGTCTGTCACTATTGCATAATTCTATAATTCTAACAGATCACAGGCACAGCACTGCTGCATCCATTTGCAGAGGAATTTAGAGATAATGTTGAGGAAGGCATGAAAAGGTGATTAAGAAGTGACTTGGATAAGCAGTTAACACTTCTCCAAGTAGCGTAACAAAGTAATTCAAATTAGTTTGGTCTTGAATTGGTTAAGAATGTAATGGTGCAGACAGGCTTTCAAGATTTTGTTATTCTACCTTACAACAATAAAGTAGCATATCTGGAATCCCTTTGGTGTCTGTTTGTTGGCCTGGTCTACCATGAGAACCAGTTTGGTCTAGTGCAGCGGTTCTCAACCTGTGGGTCGCGACCCCTTTGGGGGTCGAACGACCATTTCACAGGGGTCGTCACGCGCGTTAGCCCGCCATCTTGGTGCCACCATCACTGCAGGGGTGAAAAGGTCCCGGTTCGGCCGTGCCTGCGGGTCGCCGGACAGCTGATAGCCCGGACGCCGCCATTTGGGTTCTTCTACCCTCTGCACATGCACAGAATGCTTTGCGCATGTGCAAAGGGTAAAAGAACCCAAATGGTGGTGTCCGGGCGAAGTCTCCCGCTTCCGATGCTATCAGCTGTCCGGCGACCCGCAGGCAAGCCCGAACCCGGAGCATTTCGCCCCTGGTGCCACGCCCCCTTTGTCACCTCATCCCACGCGGGGAGAGGGTCACGGTGGCGGCGGGTGGTCGCGGCGGCGGCGGGGGGGCGGCATTAGAAAGGTTGAGAACCACTGGTCTAGTGGTTAGGACACCAGACTAGAAACCAGGAGTTGGTGAACTGTAGTCCTGCCTTAGGCATGAAAGCCAACTGGGTGACCTTGTTATGTATGGCCAGTGGTAGATTTCTAGGAAGCTGGAAGTGACAAATTTTATTTTTATTTTATTTTATTTGTCAAACAAAAATTACAAATCCAAACAAACAAAATAAGAAAATCAAAGGGACAGTAAGGGACAGTAAGAAGGCCAGTGCACTTCTGCACACACTTACAATTACTTCTGTATTGTTGTCAAAAATCCCAAGATGGATATGTCCATCAGCTAGTAGTCATCATGAGTTAAGTTCAAACCAAGGGAAGTTTGTTTTTTATCTTTTCTTTGTCTCTATCTGCATCTTGAAGGGAAGTTGGGATTTTTCATAGAATCCTAGAGATGAAGAGACCTTTTCATCAGTGTACTTCTCTATTAAAGCATCTCCCAACAGATTAAAATATTACCTCTGCTTCGGAAACATCCAGTAAAGGAGATTTCACCATTTGTTGGATAAGTGGTTCCCCTGTTGAATTGCTACTGTAAAGAAGTTTTACTATAAGGCAGTATTTACTAATAGTCACCCTCTTTGTAACTTTGTGCCCTGAATTGCTTAATGGTGAGATGGGCAGCATAAATTTAAAAAAAAAATAACATTATTTCATATCTTGCAATCTGCTTAAAACTTTTTCAGGGGGTATATCAAGTGAACATGATACTTGTTTGTTTTTTTTTTTTAAATTTCCCCTTTGTTTTGAAAATTGATGGGAAATTGTGTTTCCCCTGTTTTGAGTTTGCTATCAAATGTTGATGGTCAGCAGTATCATCAAGGAGGGGAGGGGAGGGGAGTGAAAACAGGCAAGATGATAAACATAACATCCTCATGCAAATCCCACCCCTCTTGTGTGTGCATCAATGTTGCACGCATGTGTGAAAGAGATGAAGCTTGCATTGTGGTGCTGTGTCTGCCATCTCACCCATCCCCCCACTCATCCATGGATGCCCCTGTAGATGAGGCTGTCCCTGGGATTCTGGCATTTGGCCATCTGCAGAGCTGCCTACTCCAACTAGTACCAGCCTTTACAATTCAGTCCAACAGAGAGAAACTGCTATCTGCCCCATATTTTGGGGTGGTTCGTGGGGGGGGGGGCTGAAGCAAGGAGGTGCTGCTATGGAAAAGCCTCCTGGTTGAGCTCCATCTATTTCCTTCCTTTGTAAACATTTCAGAAGTTTTAAGACAGAGTTGCTGTGGACAGAGTTCTGATTTTATTAGCTTTATGTTTCTACACTACAGCAGAGTAGAAATGTGGGAAAGAAAGAAAGAAAGAAAGAAAGAAAGAAAGAAAGAAAGAAAGAAAGAAAGAAAGAAAGAAAGAAAAGGGGAGGGAGGTGGGGAGGGAAGGAGGGAGAGAGGGAAAAAGAAGATCCAAGATAATAACATTATTTCATGTCAATAATTGCATGTCCTTTCCTTTCCCATTTGATGTGTGACATACTGTAAGTAGCAAGCATCATACATGTGATTTTTTTTAATATATATTTTTTAAAAAGAGCAGGAATATTCTCTCCTCTCCTCTCTCTCTCTCTCTCTCTCTCTCTCTCAATCCCTCTCTCCCTCTCTCCCTCTCTCCCTCTCCCTCTCTCTCTCCCACTCCCTCCCCCCCCTCCACCCCCAGGTCCACCTCTCTCCCTCTCTCCCTCTCTCCCTCTCTCCCTCTCTCTCTCTCTCTCTCTCCCTCTCTCCCTCTCTCTCTGTGTGTTTAAAATATAAAAATGGGGGCTATGGCTGAAAAGGCAGAATTTGTATGTTATGGTGATGGTTGCCATCTTTAGCCTTTTAACTCTTCCAGTGGACAACTCTGGACATAGAGTCCTGGATCAGTGTGGACTGCAACCAATTTATTAAATAAGTGCTGTAAATAAATAAAAACAAACAAACAAACAAACAGACAAACAGACAAACATTCTTGAAAACACAGGCTGAGAAGTTCCCAAGGAGACTGGTTCACGGCATCAAAAGAATAAGGTCTTTAAGGCCTTAAGGAAAGCTCCAGGGGTGGAAACCTGCCAACTTCAGGGAGGAAGATGTTACATAGGACAGTCACAGGGGCTACCACAGAAAAGGCACGCTTCCTAGCTCCCATTGGTTCTATAGGTAACCTGGCCCTATGCCATGTAGGACTTTATAGGTGATGACCAACACCTTGAATTGGACCCGGAAACAAATGGGTACCCAGTGAAGTTCATGGAGCAAGGGTGTTATATGTGCCCTTCTTTGGGCACCCAGAATGGCTCGTGTATCTGATACATGTATGTAGAGAATATATGTAGCTCAGGGTTGAATTGTGGAGTCTTGCGGCTCTCTCTTTGCTTGCAGGTATCTTATTACACAACTAGGTAACATCATCAGCCACCATCAGCCATTGAATATGCGATTTGGTATTTATCGATGAGGTCTCACCCATTTTTGCCTTTTTCTTGGACTCTTGTTCTTGAGCCTCATTAATTTGTGAAACGAACAATGGAGAAAAATCCTGTAGTTTTCAAAAAGGCTGCATTTGTTGTTGTTGTTTTGAAAGTCCTTATCTCTTCCTTGCATTTGCATGCTTGGGGAAATGAATTTTCATTTAAGATCATCTGCTAGAGTTTTGTTTGACTGTACTCATCTTGAAACATTAGGTAAGTACTTTAAATGAATCAAGAGATTTCAGTTGTGTGTTTTAGTATCTTTCATTTCTTTCTTTCTTTCCTTTCTTTCCTTTCTTTGTTCTCAGTCCATCTCTGCTTTGAGTGAAGTGATACTTGGTTGAAAACTCACTAGGAAAAGTTTAGTGTTGCGAATAGTTTTGGATGCTTCTAAGACAGGGGTGCGTAACCTAAGTGTACAAATTAAGACCTTGGGGTTATGGCTCTCCAAAGTCTTGATTGTGTCTCCTGGGCCCTGCAGATGTTACCAAATTATTTGGGACATTCTAAAATACACAATTGGAGAAAAAGCATAACAACAATAAAACATGCTTAATCCAATCAATTTCATAGCCACATCATGCCGGCCATATACCATCCATTCCTACCAATACAGCAGAAATACACGTGATTCTTGTTTAATGATCACTTATTCAGCAACTGTTCAAACTTATGGTGATGAATGAGTGGTGCTTACTACTGGTCCTCATACTTATGTCAGTCACAGCATCCCTGCAATCATCTGATTGCAATCCAGATGCTTGGCACCCAGTTTGCAATTACAACATCACAATATTCTGTGGTTACATGATTGCCATTTGCAACGTTCACTGGTAGCTTCAGACAAGCAGATCCAATAAGGAAGCCAGATGATGATGATGATGATGATGATGATGATGATGATGATGATGATGATGATGATGATGATGGAGCTTTGCAAAACTCTGCCCTTTAATTAAAAGGAATATTTGTCTCATCTATTTTCTGACTCCTGAGGTTCAGATCCTGTAAGGGAAATGGGTAAGGGTCAGCTTTGTAGGTCCTCTTCAATAGTTCAGGCAAAACAAACAGAAGTAAACTTTCCTTCTTCTCTTTAGCAAGAGGAATACTTACTAAATATTTATTTGCAATAAGAGTGTAATCTCTTACTTCAATAATGCTTCTTAAACCTGGCACTCCTGAAATGTCAATTGTTGAAGATTATACTACCAGAACATTTCAAGGATGCCAGACTGGGAAAGGCTGATGTAAATGAACTTTACTAAGTTGCTGTTTTTTCTATATTTCTCTGAAAAGAAAACTATTCTCTCTCTCTCTCTCTCTCTCTCTCTCTCTCTCTCTCTCTCTCTCTCTCTCTCTCTCTCACTCTCCCCCTTTCCCTTCCCCCCCTCCCCTCACCTTCCATCCCTCTCTCCATCTA
>QLTV01004098.1:1254721-1265509 GCA_003457575.1 Thermophis baileyi
GTGTGTGTGTGAGAGAGAGAGAGAGAGAGAGAGAGAGAGAGAGAGAGAGAGAGAGAGAGAGAGAGAGACTGTGTAGAAGTGTGTGCCCTTTCCCTTTTCCCTACTTGCACTCCCTAAAACAGAGAGATAGAATAGAAATTGGGGAGGGGGGGTCATGAGTCCTGCAATGGAATGTCTTGAATGGAATGGCCGGGACTGGTTGAAAAAGGAGGCAGCTCCCACGTGAATCCAAGCTATAGACATGCAGGGGTCATTGGTCAAGGGGGACTGGATTGTGGCGAGGCATCCACTCACAAAATTCATCTAGACAGTGGGGGCCCTGCAGATCGATCCTGACCTTGTCCTCAGGCAATCTCCAGGTCCTGAAACTTGGGCCATGGGTCAACTTCATGGCTGATGGTTCGGACCTGAACGCAGCACATTTTTGCATATGTGCTCTGGATCTGAGGCCCCCATGCATCCAGACAAGGGAGTTTTCCTCTCCCTGCCTGGTGCAGCTCCCCCCTCTCCCCCCATTGGGTAGAAGAAGGAAGGAGGAATAGAGAACAACTCTGGGCCACTAGTATGCTATCGCTCAGAACTTCGTAAGGATGTGTCCACAGAAAACTCAAGATGGAGGACCTCACCCTTGGAAAACTATCAGCATATCCAGCAGCAATTGAAAATTCAGGGCTAGATCTCTGTGCGAACGATCACCGACTATGCAGATTTCAAGGGGTTAATATCAATTCTCTCCCCCTCCCCCAAAAATCTGGTCTTTGCAACATCTCTCTTGATGAAGAGACCTGAAGAACTGAGAAGCCTGCACATTTTACCTGTCTTGTTTTAAAATTTGCCTCAGAAAGGTATCAACCTAGACAACTCCAAAGCTCTCCTCCTCACCTTCTTCTCACCTGTGAATTCTTCTTTTGGGTCTTCCCTTGAGTGGCGAGAGGGCGGAGGCCAAGAGACCAACCTTCCTTTAACTTTCCCTTTCTCTGCCCTGCCCTGTGCTTTTCCACCATTCAGTCTGGACCTGCGGTGTCAGGGGTCAGCCGATAATAAAATGTGGCATCTTTGAAACTGCTCAGCCATGTGAAAAGGGCTGTAATTGATCAGATGCGTTCTGTGAAGCACATTTAGGGGTGGTGTGTCAGTGTCTGTGTGTGCGCACACGCGTGCAAGAGAATGAGAGGAGGGGAGGGATGTTCTCGCACGGAGGAAGAAGCTTTTCAAAGAAATTGCCCTTTGCAATCGGGGAGTCTCCCATTCTAGGATAGGAAGGCAGCCCGCCAGCCTTCTGTATTTATTACACCCCCACTGTCCTTTTCTCCACGCCATTTCGCCACTCCATTGCCTGCACACCCGCATTGCCTCCAGGCATTGTGAGGTTTCTGACCTGATAAACGCGCATGGCTGGCATCAAACAGTCCAGCTTTGACCGGTCTCCCATTTAAATATGTGAATTAGTCATGAAGCATGAGACAGCTTTGGTGAACTTGCAAAAGTCTTGGGTTTTCACAGAAGAAGGGAGTTGGATAAGGGAGGGAGGGAGGGAGGGGGAGGCCAGGGTGGGAGAAACAGGCCAGCGTCCCCTTGCACAGAAGAATGGGGAAAGAAGGATCTCAGAAGTTTCCCCCAGAACTGTGCTTTACATAGGTCTCTTTGACTTCAACTTTGTTCATCATAATTGGGCTTGTTAAACACACAGCAATCGTCAGAGGCAGGTGATTCTTGATGGCCCTCTGAAGGATTAGAGAGGTTGAACTTAGACTGAGAGGCAGTGAGGGATCCAACAGAAGTGCCATGTAAAGAGGGCAGAGGGCAGAATCATGGGGGGGGGGCCTTCTTGAGTTCAGACTATAACCAGGCCAGTTATGTATCTAGAGAGGAGGGCCTGGGTCTCTATGTGACCACTACCCTTCCAACCAGTGGTGAAATCCAATTTTTTTTAACTACTGGTTCTGTGGGCGTGGCTTGGTGGGCGTGGTGTGGCTTGGTGGGTGTGGCTTGGTGGGCGTGGCAGGGGAAGGATACTGCAAAATCTCCATTCCCACTCCACTCCAGGAGAAGGATACTGCAAAATCCCCATTCCCTCCCCACTCCTGGGGGAAGGATATTGCAAAATCCCCATTCCCACCCCACTCTGGGGCCAGCCAGAGGTGGTATTTGCCAGTTCTCCGAACTACTCAAAATTTCCGCTACCAGTTCTCCAGAACCTGTCAGAACCTGTTGGATTTCACCCCTGCTTCCAACTTTCATTTGTTAACCAGGAGAGGTACTGGTAGGAGGAAATCAAATACCCAACATGGCTCATGGCTTAAAGGGACAGATTCCCCAGTAGGTGCCAGATATGAAATATGGACTTGGACACAAGTTTAAGTTTTCTTAAACTGTGAAATGTTTCTGAAATGCTACTTAAAACATGTTGCTGCTTTCCCTTCAACACCCTCACATCAGAATGCATACTGCAATGCCAAGGTGGATCAAAGTGAACATCTCTGTTAGAAAACTTTGCAAATACTCCTCCCAGGAAATAAAAATACAAGCAGAAGTTTATTAAATTACCTAAAACTTTCATTTCCTGTCAAAAAAAAAAAATCAGCTGGCAACTATGGTTACTTTATCTAATGAGAAGGCTTCCCTGAATCTCCTAGTGAGTGATCACTGCTTAGAAAACCACAAGCAGCTTCACAGCTACAACAATAAAACCCCATTGATCTGTTTAACAAAAAGGATGATAAAAATAAATTAGAAATTGACACATGGGGAAGAGAATGGTGATTATTAAGAACATTCCACTCTGTTCTTGCTACAAAATCCCTTTTTGAATATTGAAGAACACATAGAACTATTAGCTAAACAAAAGATTTGAGTCTAAACTACAAAAGCAAACTAAAGTTTAGCTTTAATCAAGCTAAATGTTATGCAAATATATCCCTTATATCATTAACTGATCTAATTAAGCTAGCTGTGTGAACAAAGTCAGTGACTTTGGACTAATCAACACCTCTCAGCCTAAGATTAGAAAATGAGCATATACATTCCATTAAAAATAAATACTTTTTTATGAATTACTGTATACTCATACTAGTCTATTGTGAGTTGAGTACATGTGTTTCAATGAGACTTAATTTAGTGATGCCAAAATAAATTTCACTGATTTCAATGGATCTGCTTCAGTCTTTCCAAGTTGGCAGCTCTCCAGGGAATGCAAACTGCAGTCCTGGCATATTGGAGAATGCCAGCCAAGAGAAAAGTGGTTTAATTCAAAATGTTGGGAGTCTGGATCCAGCTACAGTTCTTTTATAATTTATAGATGCCAACTCACACAGTTGGTCTCAAATGTGCTGACTTTTTCCAATATATCTTTATTTCACACACACAAAGTTGCAAAGATGTCATTTGAAATGTCACAATGATTCTATGGCAAGAGTTAATCCAAAATAATCCAAGGTGCGATATCCTTAAATCACATGATATATTGATACCTCTTCTTCAGATTTTAAAGCCTAGAGAATGTACTCTAGTACAATGATGTTGACACGGGAACCAGAGTCTGCAACCAACTTACAGTAGATGTTTATCTTGTCCCCATTTTACACCACAGCATCCTCACAGGCCACACCAAGTACACATTTAAGATTACAAGGTCTTTTACATGCTGTTCCTCTGGTGTGATGTATTGTATGCCACCATCTGCCAGCAATGTATCTTTGAAATCTCATAGGCAACAGGACAAAAGAACAATAAAATAATATCAAAACATTTCAGCCTCCTAGGACACTTCATAGCAGAGCTGAAAGTGATTATTTTGGAAAAGCAGGACTATCAAACAAGAACTCATATGTGTTCAGGCAATCTCAGCAGGTCTCAACAAATACAATGGGTTTTGAATTGTTAATTGATAAAGTTATTTCTACTCAAATGCAAACTACATCTGCATAATCAGCCTTTCTTTCTCTTCCTTTCCCCACCTCACTCCAATTTATCCTCCCTCCCTCCCTCCCTCCTTCCCTTCCTTGTCACTTTTATTATTTAAATGAGTAACAACATAAATGTAAATCCTACATCAGTTTAGCCACCATATGCATCAGCTGCAGCTTCAAAATGTTATGCGTTTTTAGTAAAATTTGTTAAATCAGGTAAGTTGCTACTAAACTGATGTCTTGAGTCCCTGTACTTAACCATTCAAACGTACAGGTGGAAGTATAGCTCTATAAATTTATAAACCTAGAGTTCCCAGCCTCTTTTTTATTATTTCCAGAATCTTCCCAAAGGGCAACACTAAAATACATTTGCAGAGGTTGGAAGTTTAATGGTCAAACATTTTGTCTTTTCCTCCTTCATGAAACATGGGGGGGGGGAGGGAATGTTGATTTAATTCTTCTGTTTATAGCTCACCTTTTTGCTGAGAACTCCAGGATGTATCTGTACATTGTTAATCCTGAGGAATGACTGCCACTGGCTAATTCAATCTGGGGGTCTCCACAGTGCTAGTCTCCCCATTTGTGTTGTTATACTGCAGGGGTTCCCAAACTTGGCAACTTTAAGACTTGTGGACTTCAACTCCCAGAATTCTCCTTGCTATGCTGGCTGGAGAATTCTGCGAGTTGAAGTCCACAAGTCTTAAAGTTGCCAAGTTTGAAGACCTCTGTTATTCTGCAATACTGTCCATTAGGTTCAACACAGCTTTTTCCTTAAACTTTGCCTGTCCCTATGTAAAAATCCCATCTTAGGTTCTTGTCCTGTATATCAGGTCCTTTTGCAGCCCTCGTTGGCTGAAAATAAAGATTAAAAAGTGTCATCTCTACTGTAGAAGGACTGTCCACTCATATTTTAAACACGTTTGTCACACTTTGCAAGAATGTTTATTTTTACAAGTCCCATCAGAACTGACGGTGCAGTAATGTGGAAGAACAACTGCATGGTTCCTATGGGATTCACTTGTGCTGGAAGGAAAGCATTTCAGCATTTCACTCTGTCCAGAGTGAAAAAACTATTTTCATAGGAAGGCCTACAATTAATTGATTTGCAGCAAGCGCTCCTTGTAACTGGACTGGGCAGGCTGGCATCCAGTGACATCTAGTGGAGTGCTCCCTTACTGGTTGAGCCCCTCTTCTGCTGGGAAAAAAAAAGGTTAACAAGGATTTTATTAAATTTTGTGTTCGTCCAGGTTCAGCAGGAGATTGTTTTGATGAAGCACTTATTGTACAAGAGGAGAGAGATAAAGAAAAATCTGTCTCCTTTTCAGCTAGCATTCTGTTTCCGGCTAGATTAGCTAAATGTTTCTGGGAAGCAAGCTGAACCTAAAATTGAAGGCCTTCCATTATTTCTTTTTCATCAAGTAGACTGGATTGGATAAGGGTGTTTCCACTTACTGTAACTATCCTAGTTAACTACTATTTATTACTAGGCAAGAAGAATGTGTGGCCAATTACTCCCGATGATGTAAATCAATCTGGCCAGTGGTAAAAGATTTGGGGGACTGGAATATCTAGCATCAGGTTAGAAACCAGGAGACTGTGAGTTTTAGTCCCCCCCTTAGGCACAAAAAGCTATCTGGGTGACCTTGGACAATTTCTCTCAGCCCTAGGAAGGAGGCAAGGGCAAACCACTTCTGGGGAAAAAAAGTTTCTGAAAACTTGCCAAGGAAAGTGCAGAGGAAAATGTCTTCTACTCACTCACACTACTGGACCACTTTGCCCATTGTTGGACGATAAGAATATGGCCTACATGCCTTAGAGTATAACTATCTATAGGATTTTTTTCCAGTCTAATGAGACAGGCCAAGGATTAAACTTCAGATCTGCTGCATGCAAACTTGTTACCTCCAGCGGCACTTGATTCCCTGCTGTGGAAAAAAAAATGCCTGATTTTGGATCCAAAATGTCACCATCTAATGTAGCTAGCAGGCTCTAGGAAACCCAGAAGTTTGCTGATGAATCCAAAGAAAAAAATTAAGTGACTTCTCCTCCACCAAAGATTGAGTGAGACTCAACAGAAAGCAGTAAACACCAATGTGCTCACGTGTTGTACAAAGTGCTGGTTATTTGTTGAAAACAGGCTAATGAAACAGAATATTACGAGAGGCAGAGGGATAGAATGGAGCATCCAGGAAAAGGAAAAATCTAGCTTGGCCAGAATGCTGAATCCATTTTGTGGCAGTCTCCTTGGCTCCATGACTTGTTCTTATTATTGGAAGGGTTGTCTATGAATTTTAGAACATTTGTTACAATATATTAGTATCTAATACATTGAACATATATTCACTATATTGTAGTGAACCATGGAAAGTCACATATCCCCAAAGCAGATGTTCTTTCTGCCACTTTCTGTGCTCATGATCTATTGGGATCATGCACAGAGATTTATACATGCCATAGTGCCACTGTGGGTTAAACTGATGACCCAAGATCAAGGAGATCTACCTATCTCACAAATTTGTTGAAGGGGAAATGAAAAAGGCAGTAGAATATAATATCTGAATTGCTCAAGGAAAGATGAAATATAAATCTAATAAACACATACGTGGTCCCTATTAAGGTGACCTTATGACTTGATAGTTTATTTCTAATATCCTTAAAGTCCTCATTCTCAGTGCAGTCTGTCATATGGATAGGATTGGATGGGATGGGATGGGATGGGATGGGATGGGATGGGATGGGATGGGATGGAATGGAATAGAATAGAATAGAATAGAATAGAATAGAATAGAATAGAATAGAATAGAATAGAATAGAATAGAATAGAATAGAATAGAATAGAATAGAATAGAATAGAATAGAATAGAAAAGGACACTTCTAGTCCAACCCCCTGCTTAGGCAGGAAACTCTATACCATTTCAGCCAAATGGTTGTCCAATCTCTTCTTAAAAACTTCCAGTGTTGGAGCATTCACAACTTCTGGAGGCAAGTTGTTCCACGGATTCATTGTTCTAACTGTCAGGAAATTTCTCCTTAGTTCTAGGTTGCTTCTCTCCTTGATTAGTTTCCATCCATTGCTTCTTGTCCTGCCCTCAGGTTCTTTGGAGAATAGCTTGACTCCCTCTTCTTTGTGGCAACCCATTAGATATTGGAACCCTGCTATCAAATCACCCCTAGTCCTTCTTTTCCCCTAGTCCTTCTAGACATACCCAATTCCAGCAACCATTCTTTATATGTTTTAGTCTCCAGTCCCCTAATCATCTTTGTTGCTCTGCTCTGCACTCTTTCTAAAGTCTGAACATCTTTTTTACATTGTGGCGACCAAAACTGGATGCAGTATTTGACCTTAGTCAGTGATGTCATACAATAGCAATTTTAAGGACCTGTCACACAAAAGAAACCGAAGGCCTGCTGTCTATCATCCTGGAGTGGAAGATATGAAGCAATGTTTTTACATTCTTAGGCAAATAAATTATGTTGAATATTAGGAATATTCACAACAATAGAGGGCAGCTTGCTAGAGGAATTTCTCAGTGATATGAGATGCTCCCTGCTCTGATAGTGTTGAGACAAATGCTGGATAGCAAGCTATCTGTTGGAGATGCTTTAATTTGGATTCTTGCATTAAGCAAAGAGTTGGACTTGACGATCCAAAACATTGACCAATTCTTTGATGCTGATCCTATCAGTGATTGCCCAACAAACACTGGATGTGGTTGGATTATTGCAAATAATACCAATACAACAAGAAGCACAATGTATAGTCAGAAAATTGAATCCCTTTTAATTTTATGGTTACTTCCAGGCAAGTACCGTATATATAGGATGACACCCAAGTTAGATAAATCATTAGACTTGCAAAAGGCAGGCCAAATTAAGTATGTAACTTTTTCTTACATGATTCACATGAACGCCAAAATTTTTTGTTAATACTGTTGATATATCTGACACATTACTGACATATTGGCACTCTGTCCCTTGTAAATTTACCTTTATAATCACATTTGCAAATTTTGCTGTCTGAGAAAGCACATTAAGACAGGAGCGCAGAAGAGCAACCTTAAAAATTGTGAAGTTACACTGCCCCCTGTCAGTTTATTTCTGCTATGGCAGCAGAAGGATAATACAAGATGCACAGTTGCGGTTCCTCACATTACTTTTGAAATTACTAAGAAAATTTTGAGGATGAACCAGGCTTCTAATGCAAATAAATATGTATCCATGATTTGTAATGAAAACAAGTGCATTAACATCAGTCAGTGCACTATAGATGTATGGACTCAATCATAATTTGTAAATTATTAAATACTATTATTAAACAGTTGGGAGAGGAAAAAATTACATTCAGCCTCAGATTTAATATGCAACTTGTAATTTGGCCGGTCTGAATTACACTTTGTAGCATTCTAGAGTTAAAAGGGGCCTTTTAAGGCCATCAATTTCATCCATGGAATCATAGAAGCCAAATTAAAATAACCCCAACAAATGGCTGCCTGCAGAAATTCAGCCAAAACTGTGACAAGGAGGGAAAAAAACCACATATATTCCCCAACAGAAGTATATAATAATCAAATATGCAAAATACATTTTGTTGGTATGCAAAATAATAAAGATTATCTCTACCCATTATTTAGTTGGCCCTCCAGAAATGAGAAAACATGACAGTAACATTAGTTTTCTAATTCTGGAAGATTAGATGAGGGGATGACAAAAAATAAAGATAGAGGAATTCAAGAATGTCTTATTGACCTTAGAATCAAATAAAAGTAACTAGCAAAGGTTCAGACATATTTGATGCAATCTCATTAATTTTCTTCAAATCCCCTTGAGAGTGGAATGACTAAAGGAGAAAATTTTAAAGTGGATGTTGGCATTCTGCCTGCAAAAGTCCTTCCTAAGGTAAAATATAATTGGCTGGTTTATGGCTCAATATGTTGAGTAACTCCAGGCAACGTGGCTGGTTTAATAGTCGGTATATTATAAAACCACAACTAAACAATTAATTGAATAGATTACGGTTATTTCATGGGTTAGACCAGTGGTTCTCAACCTTCCTAATGCCGCGACCCCCACCCCGCCGCCGTGACCCCCGCCCCTCCCCCTCCCCGCACGCGATGAGGTGACAAAGGGGGTGTGGCGGGCTAGCGCGTGCTTAGGCGACCCCTGTGAAAGGGTCGTTCGACCCCCAAAGGGGTCGCAACCCACAGGTTGAGAACCGCTGGGTTAGACGGTTATGTGAGCACTGCAGAAGAGTGTTCTCCAAGAAGAGCCCCCCCCCGAGAGGGAATCTTGGTGGTATTGATAAAACTGAATAATTACACCTCATTAGGACAAGCAAATGTGGCAAATTGTAACCCCGAGATAGTGTACATGCACAGGAACAGGCAAACAAAATCCCATACAACCATTGTGGCAACTGAATTCTGTGCTGGGGTATATCTAATTGGAGGACGACTTCAGTAAATTAACAAAAAATGAAAGAAATAAATGTGCTCTGCATGTGTGAAATTAAGAAGTTAACATGACTGATAAAAGAACATACAGACTTGAGGAAAACAAGAATGAATGGCAAGGATTGAAAAATAGTAAACTAGAGTATATATATTTCCTTTTCTATTTTATTATCTCATATCTTTGAGTCATTTTGTACATTAAAATACATTATGCATTGTATGGTATGGTATGGTATGGTATGGTATGGTATGGTATGGTATGGTATGGTATGGTATGGTATGGTATGGTATGGTATGGTATGGTATGGTATGGTATTGTATTTTTTGTACTTTGAATAGCGTTACTTACTTTGCAAAGGAAACCACCATGATCTCTCACAAGCTTGAATGCAAGGCAGGCCACTTTGATAGATCACAATACTACAAATGAACTAAATTTAGGTATGTGTGTAATCTATGCATGCATGTATGCATTCATTCGGTATATAACAATATAACAGAATAATAGAGCTGGAAGAGATGTTCAAGGTCTTCTTGTCCAACCCTCTGCTTAGGCAGGAAATCCTGTACCATTTCAGACAAAAGGTTGTCCAATCTCTTCTTAAAAACTTCCAGTGTTAGCACCCACAACTTGTGGAGGTAAGTCGTTCCACTGATTGTTCTAATTGTCAGGAAATGTCTCCTTAGTTCTAGGTTGGATCTCTCCTTGATTTAATTTCTATAGCCATCCATCTCAAGCAAGTGATGCTGAGTGGCAATGTTTGTATGACCACCATTGCAGGCTCTCCAATTTGTGTTTAGTTAAGAACGTATTGAACTACAGCTCCAGCAGTTATCAGATAGCTTGGTCAAGGTGAGGGACTCTAGAATTGCAGTTTATCAATATTTGAATGGCCAGGTATCTTCCATGCCTGTAATACTTTTTAGCGAAGACTTGGGTATAAAGAATCATTGTAGTTAAGATAGCAGGCGAAGAAGTATGTTTAATATACGGTAGTTGTTTTGTTTCTTTTGAACAGAGGTGGGTTTCAGCAGGTTCTGACCAGTTCTGGAGAACTGGTAGTGGAAATTTTGAGTAGTTCGGAGAACCGGTAAATACCACCTCTGACTGGCCCGCCCCCATCTATTCTCTGCCTCCCGAGTCCCAGCTGACCCGGAGGGAGGAATGGGGATTTTGCAGTATCCTTCCCCTTGAGTGGGGAGGGAATGGAGATTTTACAGTATCCTTTCCCTGCCACGGTCATCAAGCCACGGCCACCAAGAGACGCCCACAGAACCAGTAGTAAAAAAATTCGAATCCCACCACTGCTTTTGAACCTTATTTTGAACTAAAGCTTTTTATGAACCATTAATATAATAGAATATATATTGTATTGTATTGTATTGTATTGTATTGTATTGTATTGTATTGTATTGTATTGTATTGTAT
>QLTV01004098.1:1272011-1283757 GCA_003457575.1 Thermophis baileyi
CGTTAAGTGTGAAAAATGGTCATAAGTCACTTTTTCACCACATTTTACAAGTTGGCCATTCCCACCCGGTCACACGACCGCCAAGCCACTCCCACCCAGTCACATGGCCATCAAGCCACTCCCACCCAGTCACATGGCCGTCAAGCCACTCCCACCCGGTCACATGGCCGTCAAGCCACTCCCACAAAATTAAGCCACGCCCACATAGTGGTAGTAAAAAAATTTGGAACCCACCCCTGGCTCTGGGTATGTAAAAGCATCATAAGGCTGTTGGTTTACCCAGACCTTTGCTCGCATCAGTTTCCTGTGTTCCAAGTAGTTTCATCCATTCCCCAGCTTTGCTTTGCCTCTCCTCCAATTGGTCATGATCTTCTTGGACTCTTGATTGAAAGTTCTCTTTCTGCTCATAAATGGTGTAACAAAATGTTTCTGGTAGACTCTGTACCTCTTTGTTCTTTTCCTGCTCCTTGCTCCTAGCTGGACCACTCCTCTCTGCCCTCTGACTCACTCTTTCCTCCTTCCAGAGTATTTCCTTGTAACTGAACTTGAGAGGCATCACAACTGCAAGTCTGAGGCAAGAATTGGAGATAGAGTAGGCAATGTTACCTTCACACATGGAGAGAGAGGGTGTGTGTGTGACAGGATAACAGAAATGCTTCAAGACTACATTTCTGCCAAAAGGAGAAGAATATGAGGTTCTGCATTAGGTTCACACATACATACTGTACTAAGTACCAAACTTGATTTGCTTGATTATGATTAAGGACCAGTGTCACATGGGGTTTTACACCAGTTCAGAACAACTCTGGAATAATGTGATCATGATGTCGTTCCCCAGGTGGATGACATGAATAATGACAACACAAGTAACCTTTATTTGATCAATGGCCAGCACAGAAATGAATTATGGAATCTGTATCATTCCTGTCACAAGATGGTTCACATAATTTGCATAAAGCTATGATGACCCATATTTCATCATTTGCTCTTTGTCTATGCTCACCAAAGTCATCCTTTCATCGGATATGCTGCAGCTCTGCAGAAAATGTGGGCAGATGTTCTCAAATTGAACCCAATGCCAGGCTTCTTTGTCATTGCTCACCATTGCTCAGGAACAAGTCCACAAAACAAATCCTCAAAACTTAAAGGTGGGTGGAAGTGAAATAAATTTCTACTCAGCTCCAGATGACTTTTGATGGACTTGGCAGTAGAAGATTGATATGTGGACCAGAGGTGGGATTCACTTACCTTCCCTACCGGCCTTCTGCGCATGTGCAGTGCTCGCGCATTACATCGGGGTGGGTGGGCGGAGCCTCCCGCAGTCGCCACTACCGATTCACACATCCGGAGAGAACTAGCTGAATCCCACCACTGATGTGGACCCAACCATGGTGATTTATGAACTATAGCAGGGGAACGAGTTAAAAAAAGAGCTGCCTAAGGATATCGAAGCACAAAGTGATATAGCTATTCTTAGTAAGGTGGGTAACTTGAAATGGCTGAGCAAATACAAACATACTTTTCAAATACACAGCTATTTAAAGTTACAACTGCCAAAACATCTTAGGGAGATATTTATGCGAGCGAGATTCAAACAGCTCAACACAATGGTCAGATATGGGAGATTCCATTCTATACCCTACAATGGATGTCTCAATGGAAGTAGAAGACCTGGCTCACATCCTATTTGATTGTTGCCTGAATAAGAGGGTGAGAGACAGGTACCTTGGTTTATATACTAAATGAATGATCCATTGGGAGCCCCACATACTTACCTTACGTGTGGCCAGAATCTGAAAATAACATTTAACACAGCACAGTACTTGAGCAAAATGGTTTGGTTGAGATCGGCATACGTGGGACTGATTGGGGTAGATTGTAGGGGTGATACCGAAATATAATTTTATCATATTTTATTTATCTATATATTAAATTATTGTATTTTATTCCCATTTCATTTTAAACTGTATTTTATTCCAATTTCATTTTTAAAATGGTATTTTATCCAATTCCATTTTAAATTGGTTTTGTCAGATTTTAGTAATAATTTGTGTCTGGAACTCTGCACTTTGATATGGCCCAAGGGCTAATCAATAAAGTAAACTAACTTTATGAACCATAGGTTTTGGTATGGTGGGCACTGCGAATTTTTTTTTTTCCAAACCTCTGAGGATTTCCTTGAAGGGCTAAAATATTTGGTCTCTTTTTTGGTTTTGGAGTAAGTTCTTAATATTTGTTTCTTGGCTAGTAAAATTGCTGTGTTTAATTTAAAAGACCTATTTTACATCTTGTTCAGGAAAAAAATAAACAATGTCAGCAAATTTCAGCATTTGAAATTAAACTTTAGGGGAGGAAATACAAATTTCATTTCACTGGAATATTCTCCTAAATCTAGCTAAATCCAATTGAATTATATGGAAGAGCAAAGTTCTGAGTCTTCATACTTTTTTAAAATAAGGATGCCAGTCAAGCTGATTGCAAATCATTTCAAATATTAATAGATTGACTTAATAGATATTCTTTTTTATTAGAAGCCAATCTCTCAGTTCAAACAGAAGGAAAACATTGACTACATGGAAACCGGTCTACGCTATATCATGATGTGAGTACCCAAAATCACAAAGACTATGAAAGGATAAGAATAGCCCAAAATGAATTGTAATTAGGTGTGAGGAAAAGAGGAAAATCATTGTATTTATGATAATCTAGTGTCTGTGAAGATTCTTAGTCATCCAGGTCATAGCTATCTCAAAGGTGTTTTTTCAAAAGGCAACTGGACTGTTATTTTTCTCTGAGGAAGAAGATGTTTCACTTCTCATCCAAGAAGCTTCATCAGTTCTGGTAGGATGGTGGGGGCGATGGAAGGATTAGTTCTGACAGGATGGGGGTGGGATGGAAGCATCATATTTCTTTGCAGTCATCTGGTCATTAGCACTCTTCCTGAGAGCTCTTGGGAGTTTATTTGTGCCTGCAGGGTCACCTGTAACAGAGTGCAAATGGGGATAGAATCTTCTTGGAACTTCTGTGAGGGTTGCGTTGTAGACAGGAGACAGGTGATAGGTGATGTTGTACCCCTCCCCCTCTGTTGAGAGAGGGCTGCTCATTGTTAACATAAATGGCCTCTTTTACTCCTCTTTCAAATCAATGGTCCTCTCAATCCAGAACGTGGACTTCTTCTTCTTCCTCGGGGGGAAAAAAAAAGTACATTTGAGATGATAATCTCGTATTTTTCAAATAAATTTTGGGGTTAAATCTATGTGTTTGCTCAGATTTTGATTCCCCATGTCAGGTCTCTATTATGATTTTGGTAGTTTTCTTTACTTACATTGGAATAAAACATTGGTCTTTTGAGGTTTTGCACAAGCATTTCCTTCTTAACGATTTTTTAATGGCAGTATTTATTTGAGGTGACCTTAACCAAAATATATATAGATAGTATTATGACATGCAACAGTTAGCTACCTGATAGTTAGCTAAACAGTTAGCTAAAACAGAATGCAAATATGAAATGCTGTCATTATGCAGATTATGATACATAGTCAATCAATTTTATCTGTATCATGATGACAGAAAGCCAAATCAGAGTGAAGCAATTATTTCATTTTGCACAGGTAATTTTTTTTTGATTGAATTGCATTTTTCAGCGGAAATACCGTGTTTCCCTGAAAATACGACCTACCCCGAAAGTAAGTCCTAGCTTGATTTTTACATGTGTGCCCAATATAAGCCCTACCCCCAAAATAAGCCCTAATTAAGACCCTGCCCATTCCAGAGTGCGCAGGTAAAAATTAAGCTAGGGTGGGGATGGGGGTGGTGGAGCTGCCCTACTACTTACCTTCGGACAGTTGCAGCCAGGCCTCGCACACCCCGACACCTGCCTTGCTGACCCACTTCTACAGTCAGCAAGGCCTTCCTGAAGGCCTCTGCAGCCGATAACAGAACTCTGGATCGATCCGGGGCTCTGTTATCAGCTGCAGAGGCCTTCAGGAAAGCCTTTCCGGTCTTGCTGGCCACAGAAGAAGTTCCTGAAGGCTTCTGACAGCGAAAAGGAGGCCGGGGCGACGCATGCAAGTGAGGTGAGTCAGTGGACGACATCCCCCCGAAAATAAGACCTGGTGCCTTTTTTGGTGGCAAAAAAATATAAGACAGGGTCTTATTTTCGAGGAAACACGGGTAGTATCTACTTCCTAGATGTATATGTGAAACCTCTTTGCAAAATATGTCTCTTCAGGCTCTATTCATTTTGGTTCACATCTATTTTTTATCTATTAGGGAAGCCTCCTGAAGCCTCTGGAGGGCGAAAAATGGCCCAACGGGCAAACCGTAAGTCCGTTTTTCCAAACTTCTGGTTTGCCCATTGGGCTGTTTTTCGTACTCCGGAGGCTTCAGGGAAGCCTGAGGGTGAAAAACGGCCCAACGGGGGTGTGTGCATGCGCGGGGATGCACGCATGCGCAGTGTGGCGTGCGTGGGGGAGTTGTGTGCCAGCACGCACGCGCGCTAGCACACACGCGCACTTCCATTTTTGGCACGCAAGAAGAAAAAGGTTCGCCATCACTGTAATAGGAGTTCTCAAAATTCACAGGCAACTGCCTAAAATTATCTTTCCATTCTCCAAGTGATTCCTAAATGTTTCTGTTTAATGCTGGGGCATGGAATGGAGGATTCAAACCTCAGATATAGAGGGGTGTGAAATTTGGATCTATAGATGTATGGTATAAGCATGTTCTTTGTTGAGATATATATTCTAGAAAGGGAAGGGAAAAGATCAGAACTGTCCCACTTCCATTAATTCAGAACATAGTGAGGTAGCCGTGTGTTCGGCCTTCTCATTTTGTTGAGTTATACCCCCATCTTCTGAACCATAGTGGCGCAGTGGTTAGAGTGCAGTACTGCAGGCTACTTCTGCTGACTGCCAGCTGCCTATAATTTGGCAGTTCAAATCTCACCAGGGTCAAGGTTGACTCAGCCTTCCATCCTTCTGAGGTGGGTAAAATGAGGACCCAGATTGTTGGGGGCAATATGCTGACTCTGTAAACCACTTAGAGAGGGCTGTAAAGCACTGTAAAGTGGTATATACCGTATTTTTCGGAGTATAAGACGCTCCGGAGTATAAGATGCACATTAGTTTTTGGGGAGGAAAACAAGAAAAAAAAATTCTGCCTACCAGAATCCATCGGTATTCATCTGGCTAGCATCCTTGCAGCAAACAGCAAAAAGCCTGGCCAGCTTCAGCACGTTATCACAGCCTGATTCAGCACGAGCAACTGATTGGCGGTTGGATCGGCCTCCCGGAATACCACCAATCAGCTGTTCCAGTCTGTGGGGATCACCACAGCCCATCGGCGCCTCCGCGCATTGAATTTTCAGCCTCCGTGCATTGCATTTTCGGCCTCTGCATACCCCGTTTTTGGCTACTGCACGTTGTGTTTTTGGCCTGTTCCAGGCAGTGGGGATCGCCACAGCACATTGCCGCCAATCGCTGCCTCCACGCATTGCATTTTCAGCCTCTGCACGTCATGTTTTTGGCGTCCGCCCGCCGTGTTTTTGGCCTCTGCGCGTCACTTTTTTGGCCCATTCCAGGCGGCGGGGATCGGCCGAAAATGCGACGCGCGGAGGCCAAAAATGGGGCGTGCGGAGGCCAAAAACGGGCCCACGGAGGCAGCGATCAGCAGCGATGGGCTGTGGCGATCCCCGCAGCCTGGAGCAGGCCATAAACGGGACATGCAGAGGCCGAAAACATGATGCGCAGAGGCCGAAAACGGCCTAAGGGTGGGGGCCGGTGGGTGGGCGGGGCAACATTCACTGTACAAGATGCACAGACATTTCCACCCACTTTTAGGGAGCAGAAAGTGCGTCTTATACTCCGAAAAATACGATAAGTCTAAGTGCTATTGCTATTGCTATCTTTGCACCAGAGATCTTTCATGGCACTCTAACTGCAGGCATCAAGTGAGGGGTGAAATCCAGCAGGTTCTGACAGGTTCTGGAGAACCGGTAGCGGAAATTTTGAGTAGTTCGGAGAACCGGCAAATACCACCTCTGGCTGGCCCCAGAGTGGGATGGGAATGGGGATTTTGCAGTATCTTTCCCCCAGGAGTGGGGTGGGAATGGAGATTTTGCAGTATCCTTCCCCTGCCACGCCCACCAAGCCACGCCCACCAAGCCACGCCACGCCCACCAAGCCACGCCCACAGAACCGGTAGTAAAAAAAATTGGATTTCACCACTGCATCAAGTGATCTATTTGTAAGCTAGCTCTGAGTCAAAACTACTTTGCTCATACTACACCATTGATGAAAGCTGTTCTATTTCCTCTTCCAAGCAATTATAAAATCTGTGTTCTATCAAAAGATACAGAGGTAAGAGTGAGCACCAGGCTTTGCTATGACTTCCAGAATGCTATGCCAAGTTTAATTTATCCAATGCCTGGATACAAATTTTAAAAAGAACATATGAAAGCTTTTTTCCTGAGCGTTTGTTGCTGTTAACTAGCTTCACATTCTCTTATCACCTGCTCATGCAGGCAGAATTAAAGAGAATTAGCTGTAAATCATATAAAATTCATGTACTTTTAAAGGAAACTGTTTGTTCTACTTAGAAATGCTCATTAGAGAGAGTGTCTCACATTAGGATACCAGCTAATGGTGCTCCCCTGGAGAAGAATCAATTTACTTTGCTTTTTATTGCCCTGTCTTTGTTTGCCTGGCTTGTCTATGTGTAATAGTCACTGTTGCAGTAAATGTGTCCCCATCAGCTCTACGCAGGCCACATTTCAGAAGAACAGCTCAAGTGAAAATAACACTGGATTTTACAGAGTAAGCTCTATTTGCAAGAACTTCTGATGGTGTCTACGTAGTTACCATAGCAGTTGGTTGTCCTGAAGGGTAAAACAAATTCTACAACGAAAATGAATTGGTTGATGCCCTAAAGCATCCTTTGGTCTTATGATGGGAGAATACTAAAAAAAAAAGAGAGAGAATACCAATTTCATAATATTCTCTTTCTTTAATCTGTGATAAGCAATCCATGTCCCATAAGTTCCACCAGGGTGATGTATGAAATGACCAGGCTGAGCCTGAGTGTGATTAAATGATTCATAAGTTTGGAGTCACTACACTCCCACAAGAGACCTAGGTCTAGTCCCACTTCTACCTGCCTCCCCATTGATTCTTATTTAGCACCAATTTGCCTTGACCATTAGTAGATCAGATTCTTGTGTAAAGGTAGCATGAAATAAACTTGCAGTACTTTTGGTGCTGTGTATGGGGCCCAGAAGGCCAGCCCACTGGGTCATATAATGCTGCTGTCATATAAATGGTTATTTGTAATTCCCAGGATTCTCATAGCCATGAGGGCTGGAAAGTGTCAGTTGAAGTTCAATACATTGGACAGCTCAAGTGTGGTTTAGTCCCTTCGGGGACTTTTATATTCTTTTTTTTTTTTACTTTTGTTAACATTAGTGAGATAAGAAGTCCTATTGAAATAAATACCGTAATCAAATCAGGCTCAGAATCATTAACAATCTCTATTTGGATCGAATTGAATCTAAATAAGTGCTAAAGAGTATTAATCCTATCCAGAATCTCCCACAATATAATGCAAGAAGGATGAATCTTGAATCTGGGCATATTCTTACCTCATATTGCTTCCTGGAGATTGGAGGGTAAAGGCAGAAGAAAGATTTGAAGTCTACTTCCAGCAATGAGTACACAGACTTCTGGAAGACCAGGGGTTTGTGTAACTTCTGTCAGTTTGAGGGCTTTAACAGGCTTTCAGAGATGTTTGAAATGTCTTTGAATATTAGTAGCTCGGGCTGGTAGTTATGTTGTTGGTTTGAGCTCCAAGCTTGGAGATTTGGTTGCAATCGTTTCATCCCCAGGCAGCATTTAAAGACCAACAAACAGCCATGCTGCAAACAAAGTTATAACTCAACAGATCACAAGAAATCGGATCACATCACACACAGCCGATCAAATCAACCCGAAACCAGACCATGACATCATCAGAATGTCATCCGAACAACAACACCAGCACTAATTTGCATCACACAGACGGTACTTAAAATCAAGGACTATGACTCAGCAACTACAGCCAGCCAATCACACCACCTGAAATCAAACCAGGATTCAGAAAGGTATTTAAAGGCCAGTGCTCCCCCAGGCAAGCACAATCCAAAGCGCACTGAAGATGTCTCCTCGAATGGGGACGAAACGTTTGCAACCAAATCACCAAGCTCGGAGCTCAAACCAACATTTCAGAGATGTACTCCAAAAGTGGACAAGTCCAAAGTTTGTTTTGGGAACGTTCATTTCAACTTTAAGTGTTGAAATGAGCGCAGCCATATGTGTCAGGCCAAAACATGGATGTTAGAAGGTTGTAGGCTTGGGTCTCACTTTCTGCACCCTTATATTAGACCCTATGGTGGTCTTGCTGCTATGTATGAAACTGTGGGATAATACACTGGACCATGGCTTTTTTAAAAAATAAGTCTACACTGGAAACTTTTTCTGCCTGTGGATCATTGAGAGTATAATCCAATCTGCCAGTTGGAACACAAGTCCTGAGTGGAAATAATACATTGTGCATTATAAAATCCACCATTGCATTTCTTTCAAAGGCAAGAATTCTGTAAATATGAAAACTCTGAGTGATAAACTGAGATTCCAACTCTTTGGTATGGCTCCCCAATTTTTGAAAACTGTCATCAAGCTGTAATGTTGAAGTGGACAGAGAAGAATAATTAAATATACAAAGAGAATTACCTGTGTTTAATTCAGGGGTGAAATCCAGCAGGTTCTGACAGGTTCTGGAGAACCGGCAGCGGAAATTTTGAGTAGTTCAGAGTACTGGCAAATACCACCTCTCGCTGGCCCCAGAGTGCGGTTGGATCACATTTTGGTTGCTTGGCAACCTTCATGGCAGTTTGCCGCATGCCGTGGTCATGTGATCACGATTTTTGATGGGTTTTGCTGGTTTCCAGCATTTACTTTTCATTCGGTCAAAAACCTCCCATTTGGTAAAATAGATTAGTTTACCATTGCATTCTCTTAACGACTGTTACAAATATGTTGTAAAAATTAGGGCTGGTCACATGGTGACTCACTTAATGATGCAATGTTCCAGGCTCAATTATAGTCATAAGCCAAGGACCATTTGCACCTGTCAGATCTGCTCTGGTTTTTCTAACCTGCTCTTCCTAGATGAGGAGCAAGAAAAAGTATTTCACCACTGGTTTAATTTAACTATACAGGTAGTCCTTGATTTACAACAGTTCAATTAGTGATTGTTTGAAGTTATGACGGCACTGAAAAAAGTGACTTATGACCGTTTTTCACACTTATGACTGTTGCAGCATCCCCACAGTCATGTGATCAAAATTCAGACTCTTGGCAACTGACTCATATTTATGACAGTTGCAATGTCCCAGGGACTTGTGATCACCTTTTCTGACTTTCTGACAAGCAAGGGGAAGCTAAATTCACTTAACAACCGTATTACTATCTTAACAACTGCAGTGATTCACTTAACAACTGTGGCAAGAAAGGTTGTGAAATGGAGCAAAACTCATTTAACAACTGTCTCACTTAGCAACAGAAATGTTGGCCTCAATTGTGGTTGTAACTTGAGGTCTACCTGTACATAAGATTAATTTTAGTTTTTCTTTTCCAGTCCCGACCATTTTGAAACATAGCTTCCAGCACGTAATTGGAAGACTAAGTGCAGCCTTTGGCCACAAGGATTCATTCTTGATGAAGCTTCTTTTTTGCTTTCCAGTCCTAGACCTGAGCCAAATTAATTTATTGGCTGAGATAATGAAATGCCCATAAGATTCCATGAAAATAAAATCCAAGTATCCCTATTATGGGAATATCAAAATTGTTCCTGTATCCAAGACAACAGGAGAATAGAAAATGAGGTTGGAATAATTAATTAGCATATAGAGATTGGTCAGTGCTGAGATTTTGATCCTATTCTTTCCCAGGACAATCTCTCTCTCTCTCCCTGTGCAAAGAAAAAGGTTTTTTCAATAACCTACATGTAGCCATCTATCTCATCCTAGCAATAGAATGGATTTTCACTGTCCTTAGTCTAATTGCTTTATTACCCTTTTGTTTGTTTATTCATAAGGACTGCTGTTAAATGGCTTGGGAGAGCAATTGCTTAATGGATCAGTATTAAACCAAATGTTTCACTGGTTTTGGGATATTACTGAGAAGGTAAAGACCTGAACAGAAATTCCTGTCCAGAGAAGAGGATTTTGTGGGTTAAAGTAGTGAATCTATCCTTTGGAGATGTTGGAAGCAATATCCATCTGGTTCAGTTCCAAGCCGGGAGAAAGGCACTGGAGACAAAATGGAGGCTGGAGGCTGATTGGAAAGAGGGTCCATTTATTGATGAAGCAGAACCACCAAGCATGTGTGATTCTGGGCAGCTGACCAAATGGAGTTGAGAGTGAGGGGTTTTTATACCTTCTGGTGGGCTTTGCACTTAAGCTTCCTGTTCCTGTGCAAGAACATGTATTCTAGTGGCTGTTGTAGGGGTCATAGCTGGCTCTATAGGTTGTCTGAGCTAAGTTTGGTTGAAGTTTATGAGGGTGATGTAATAATTCCTATTTTGGCTTAATGGCTTTGCCCTGGTTTGGATCTTGAGTGAGGGCTAATCTGCCTTTGTTCAGACTTTGCTTCAGGGAGTAATGGATTACCAAATCTGCATTTCTAAAAGCTGCCCCAGCTCAGTATCTTCTTGGGGCAGGGAGGTGGGGCACTGAGTTTCTGACTCCCTTAAGATTTTTTGTTTCTCTTTTAGGGGAAATATTTTATCCTGCCTTTTTAAAATATTCCTCAAAATATTTCATTCTTCTGGGGTGGGGGTGTGTGTGGCTTCCCACAGAGAAGATATCTAGTCAATACCCATCTCCCACTATGTGATCATTATTATTATGGTTGGTCACAGAGTTAGCTAGATGTTTAGACTGGATTTGTCATTTTTATCCACCTATCTTTCCAAGGACTTGGGATAGGCAGATGTTGTTTGATGGTGTTAAAGGTATTATTGCAGGATGTAAGCTGTTCCAAGTAAAGCTGCCTTTTGCAATTGACTGATTTTGTCAGTGCCAATGGAGTTCAAGAGGTGCTCCATATGTTTTGGGATTGTACCCAAGGTGCCTATTACTATCAGCTTTGTTTCTCATTTTACATTTCTCAGTAACCCACTGAAGAGCAAGGGAACTGAAGAAGCTTCTTGGGTGAAAAGCAAAACATTTTGAAAGAAAAATTCCCAAGAAAGTCCAGTTGCCTTTTGGAAAAGCACCTTTGGGACAACCATGACCTGGGTGATTGAGAATCTCCATAGCCACTGAAGAACAAAAATCTGATTTGTTGTTGTTGTTAGTTGCGAAGTCGTGTCCGACCCATCGTGACCCCATGGACAACATTCCTCCAAGCCTTCCTGTCCTCTACCATCCCCCGGAGTCCATTTAAGCTCACGCCAACTGCTTCAGTGACTCCATCCAGCCACCTCATTTATTTTATTTTATTTTATTTTATTTTATTTTATTTTATTTTGTGTTTTTTAGCGTTGGAAAATTAATAAAAACTATTTAAAAAAAAGGCACCAGGCTAAAAACTGGATGCAAACCTCAAGCAAGACTAGAACCCTCGGCCTCCCAGTTTTCTGTCAGCCCTGGGAAGAAGGCAAGGGCAAACCACTTCCAAATCTTGCCAATAAAATTGCAGGGACTAGTCCA
>QLTV01004098.1:1286011-1317086 GCA_003457575.1 Thermophis baileyi
GCTTTAGCATAGTCAATGAAGCCGAAGTAGATGTTTTTCTGGAACTCTCTGGCTTTCTCCATGATCCAGCGTATGTTGGCAATTTGATCTCTAGTTCCTCTGCCTCTTTGAAATCCTGCCTGTACTTCTGGTAGTTCTCGATCCACATACTGCTGGAGCCTAGCTTGTAGGATTTTGAGCATAACTTTATTAGCATGTGAAATGAGTGCAATGGTGTGGTAGTTTGAACATTCTTTGCCTTTCTTAGGAATTGGAATGTAAACTGAACTTTTCCAATCCTGTGGCCACTGTTGAGTTTTCCAAATTTGCTGGCAAATTGAGTGTAGCACTTTTACTGCATCGTCTTTTAGATTTTGAATAGCTCAGCTGGAATACTGTCACCTCCACTAGCTTTGTTGTTGCTCAGATTTCCTAATGCCTATTTGACTTCACATTCCAGGATGTCTGGCTCGAGGTCAGTGACCACCCCATCGTGGTTATCAGGGATGTTAAGCTCGTTCTTGTATAGTTCTTCTGTGTAATTTTGCCATCTCTTCTTAATCTCTTCTGCCTCTGTTAGATCCCTGCCATTTTGGTCCATTTTGGACCTGGGTGATTGAGAATCTCCATAGCCACTGAAGAGCAAAAAGCTGATTTGTACACCTGGCCTAAACCAATTGGCTTGAAGCCACATTGTATTTCCCACATTTTATTTATCATCTTTTGTACCTTTAATGAGAATCCTACCAAATGCCTTTCAAGCACATTCAGCAAACGAATCCCCCTGTAATGTTTGCATTCATTCTTCCTCCCTTTTTCCTTTATAAAGTGAACCATACCAGCATTTTCCAATTGTCAGAAAGGCATGCAGCCACCACATACATTAAGGACAGCCACTGCATAATAAACCATATCCATATTTTAAGATTCTCTGGTTACATCATCTATACTTGCAGTGTTAGCCTTTTTCAACATTCTTATACCATTTTTTCATGGATACATAACATTTATTTCAATTCAATTTTTCAAAGTATCCCCATGGAGATCTCTAAGTATGGCGCAGTGGTTAGAGTGTTTCCTTTTTGCTTGCCATTTTGGCCTAGTTCCACAAACTGAAGTTTTTTTCATAATTATTTCATAAAGGAAGTCTTGTTTTCTGTCTCAACAGGCATATCATTTCAGTGGAGTTCCCAAGAATCAAAGAAATCCAAGGGGGAAATCACACACTGTTAATTACAACTGAAACCAGTAACTACACTATAGTATTTATGTTGTATATAAGGAGTAAGTATGACACATGGAGGCTGAGTGGTTTCATATCTTATTTTACCATTAGAACACCACCCCAGTTAATATTTTAAGTGCAAACCTTAAAAAAAGTATTTAAAGATATTTATTTATTTATTATTTGTATTTCTATGCGGCCCAACTCCCAAGGGACTCTGGGTGGCTTACAACAAATACAAAACTTATTAAAATATAAAAAAAGCATTATTTAAAAAAACACATAATAAAAAGCATTTAAAACAATTGAAACCCATACACAACTTTTCATGGCCGGATCTCGATTTAATACTCTATTTAATACTACATACATTAAATAAAATGTGTCATGATTATCATGTTATTGCTGGAGACTTCATTTAAAGCAGATTTTCCTCCTACTTTAATCATATATAAACTTTAATTTATTTTGGAATAATGTCATGCAATAATTAACAAAGGACAAGCTGTCAATTGCTGGGGTATTCTAATGTTATTTTTCTTGCTTTTTATAAATACAGAATGGTTAGATTTATAGGGTACTGAATATTAATTGTACTAAGAATAGCTAAAATACTAATAGCACAGCAACAGAAAGCAAAAAACAGAATTAAATTTATAGTTAACGTTGGAAAATATGGGAGTTAGTATGGCTTGTAAAGTATTGATTTTGTTTAAGCTCAACAAATGGATAATTTGTATAATTAAGTTTATATAAAAGTTATTTAGCAACTTTTCATTGATAACTTTCAAAATATGTTGCAGCCAAATGTACTTTCTTTATAGTTATGAATATCCTTATTTTAGGTTTTTTTATTATTATGCATTTTCCTGTAGGAACTTGTTATATAACAGCCGTGGTGGTGCAGTGATTAGAATGCAGTATTGCAAGCTAATTCTGCTGACTGCTGACTGCCAGCAGTTCGGCAGTTCAAGTCCCACCAACTCAAGGTTGACTCAGCCTTCCATCCTTCCGAGGTCAGTAAAATGAGGACCCAGATTGTTGGGGGCAATATGCTGGCTCTGTAAACCGCTTAGAGAGGGCTGTAAAAGCACTGTGAAGCGGTATATAAGTCTAAGTGCTATTGCTATTGCTATTCCTACTGGTTTCAGCTCTCTCATGTTTCATTCAAATCACTGTTCCTACGAGTAATTTCTTCACCCATTTCCAAAACAATGTCCATCAGAATTGCTGGGCAAGTTTGCTACCTCTTTAATCTTAACTATTTGTTGCTGTGTTTGTCTACATTCTTTGTGACTTTTAGTTTATAGGTATGTTCTAGAACCGTGATGGCGAACCTATGGCACGCGTGCCACAGGTGGTACGCGGAGCCATATCTGAAGGCACGCAAGGCGTTGCCCTATGTCAGCTCCAGCGTGCATGTGCGCGCTGGCCAGCTGATTTTGGGTGTTCTGGAGGGCGGGGGGAGGCTTTCGTTTTCTAACTTCTAGTAGGCCCATTGGGCCCGTTTTTCGCCATCCACAGGCTCCGGAAGCTTTCCTGAAGCCTGGGGAGGGCGAAAAATGGCCCAACGGGCCTACCAGAAGTCCGGAGGCTTCAGTGAGGTCTGCACGCATGCACGAGGGCAGCATGGGGGGGTTGTGTGCGCATGCACGGGGGAAGACAGTGCATTATGGGTGAGGGCATGCGCGCATGCGTGCCCTTTTGGCACCCGAGCAAAAAAAGGTTCGCCACTAGAGTATCATGGTCACCCTCATTTTTTGCAGCAATCGTTTTCTTACGTGCATTTTCTTTCTACACAGCTTCTTTTCGTTTATCTTTCCAAAACATATGCTTTTCATTCTTTACATTCTTGTAACACCACACTCATCTGTGGCACTCTCAACAGTACTTGTTCACAATGTTAAATTCTGCTGCAATCAAAAACAATTCCCAGCATAACTTTTAGCCTTTGTTCCAACAACTTCCACATGCCTTCTCCTTATGACCAACTTATTTCATTCTGTAGGGAGATTAGTTTTACTTCCTATAGTAGTTTATTCACTGCAGTTTCTTGTCACTTTTTTTCTTCCCAATTCATTTCCCCCCCAAAATCCATTCTTGACTTTCATACAGGAATCATATTACTTTTACTTCCTCTCTTCCAGTTTTCTGCCAGATTAGTTCTTGGTGTATATCTTAGCTAATTATGATGCTTTCATTTATTTTTTTCTGGAATCATGCCTCTAAAATATTTTTGTTTTCAGTTCAAATTTTATATTAGGATTTTGTATATTGAATATTTTGACGTATTTCTTTCCACTATTTTTGAGGATTTTTTTACATAACCATGTGTGATAAAATGTTCCCTTTGTTATGACTTTCAAGTATTTATTGTTATATTATTTGTCTATCTTGACAAATAAATTGACAGTTATGTACCATTTATAAAACATACCAATTTTTTCTTACATTATTTATTTTTCCATTTATTTTTCCTTTTGTATTGTATCTCTGAAGTTTTGTATTCACTTTATCATCCAGTTTATTTATTCTACAGTATGTCTGTATCTCTGTCTGTCTGTCTGTCTGTCTGTCTGTCTGTCTGTCTGTCTGTCTGTCTATTATCTGTCTATCTCCTAATAGATGGTCTTAACTTTATGTTGTGTTTCAAATTGTATCCCCTTCCTCAAAGTCCTTCCTTTTTGAGATCATGTTTTATTTATCCAGCAATGTGTAATATCTCAAATTCTTACCTTTGTTGAGCAGTTTCTGCTGAGTCTTTAGACTGTTTCCTATGTCTTGATACATCATCTGAGAAGTTTTCAGTTAGTCCTGAGACCAAAATCCTCCTGTTTTTTTTCTGGAATTTTTTTACAATTTCCATTCCTCCCCCCCCCCCGCAAGAGTAAATTTCCTTTAGAAATTTTAAAAACAAAAAAACCTCAAAAGCAAATTTTCGTGGATGGAATCAGGGGTGAAATTCAGCAGGTTCTGACAGGTTCTGGAGAACCGGTAGCGGAAATTTTGAGTAGTTCGGAGAACCAGCAAATACCACCTCTGGCTGGCCCCAGAGTGGGGTGGGAATGGAGATTTTGCAGTATCCTTCCCCCAGGAGTGGGGAGGGAATGGGGATTTTGCAGTATCCTTCCCCCAGGAGTGGGGAGGGAATGGGGATTTTGCAGTATCCTTCCCCCCAGGAGTGGGGAGGGAATGGAGATTTTGCAGTATCCTTCCCCTGCCATGCCCACCAAGCCACGCCCACAGAACCGGTAGGGAAAAATTTTGAATTTCACCCCTGGATGGAATATAGAGTTCTGGCACCCATTTAGTGGTATGGTGGCCAAGAGATGTATGAACTTGTCCTGTTTTTCAGTGTATAATCACGTTCTCAGCTCTCTGAAGCCTCCTTGGATTTCCATACTGCTGTCACATCACAAAGAAAGACATTTGTTGAACTTTGGTAGTGCTTCTATTATCACCATTAAAGGAGAGTCCTGCCATTCAAAAATTATTAGACAATTTCCATGCTCACAATTCTCCACCGATTTTTTTCCATCTGCAAATTGGATAGATAATTACAAAAGTCTGTATGTGTCCATATGTAGTGTCAACACAAGGAGATGCCAGGATAAAAAAAAAAGATGATTTAACATCGGAATTGCCAGCAATCATTGTATATGAACCCAAGCTGACCATTCTCTATTCTAGAGATCTTGATATCTATTAAAGTGATGTTATATTCACAATACAAGTATGGGGCTGGAGCTGAGAAAGCTGAGAAAACTGTTGGCTATATTGTACATATATCTATCCGGAAGTAGGTAACACTGAATTTGGGGGTGCTTAACTTCTGTGCAAAGATATTAAGTTGACTTCTGGGTAGACCTATAAAAAGTTGTTGAAAGAGACATTTCTCATGTTACACTTTTCACTGGCTCCAAATAATTCTTCTAGAAATTTTCCTATGCAATATTTAATGTGAGAATATTATTCTCTAAACATGCTCTGACTATGTCAACATTCAGTGAATATTTTATAATCAAAATCAATATATGGCATCTGAAGATATTGCAGGGAGTTAATATTCAACAGGTCTGACATGCATCAGTATTTGGCAACACTAGACAACTGCTGATGTAACAAATAATGTTTGACAGTATCCCACAGATAACCTGCTGTATGAAAATTAGTTACAAATCATACCAATTCTAGTCATTTATTTTCCATCAACATTTAATGAGCACATTTCCGGAATTTTATTTCAACTCTGTCACATGCTGAGACTGTTGTTATCCCCATGAACTCGTTTTGATGACTAACGAATGAAGTGCCCCTTGTTGCAATCTTATCCATTACTCTCCGTTGTTAGCAGTACCTTCAAGATTCATGCAAAATGAGCCAACGTAGAGCTCACATTGCAGACAGAACTTTCCCATCATATGAAACCTACTGCGTTCCCTAACATCTGCTTCTTCCTTGTGAATGACTGAGAATGGGGGAGCTAAGTAATATTGCTTGAGATGGGCCTTAGTGACAGATTAGGGACCATGAATCATGAATGATCATGGATCATGAATGGCAAATTATATAGGATGATCATGAATGGCAAATTATATAGGATGTGTTGGAGAAGGGCTTAGGGCTTATAGTTCTCTTCTTCCCAAATACACTCACACCCACTCCAAGGAACTAGATACTATGTGGGAACCTCATGAGATGGGTTTAGTTTTAAGAGATGAGTGCAATTAGACAACGAGTGCAGAGTCAACATGAACAGTGTCTGAGTGAGAATTGAGTGCAAGCGAGCAAGCGAGCCCAGGTAAAGGAAATGATCTTTGTCCTTTGTGCAGCTTTCCACCCCCTTCATAGCCTCGTCGCCAAGTCAACCAGTCCCAGCTGGGAAGAAGCAGATTATTTATCTCCAGAGGTCAACCTCTTTCAGGCTCCTAACTAATCAATGCACTCAATCCAGAGGTAGTCCTACAGTATCCATCATACAAAGAGCTCATTCACAGATGAGCTTCTACAATAGCAGTTCATAGGAGGGGCCTACTCACACCACACAAGGCAATCCTTCCCTATGTTGCATTTTATCTCCCTCACCTGCCTCCCTCCCTCCTATCGCAGTCCAGATGTCTTTTCCCCAGAGAAGACCACAAGTAGTCTAGAGCTCTAGCGATGCCCAAAGATGCATATATCTATTCTCCATTTAACCACAAATCTCTTTATTAAGGATAGTAAAAAATTATCTCGTGAAATAAATGGATTTAAGGTAGTTATGATTCATAAGTTCATTCATTTTAAAAAGGGTCTAGGTTAGGTATGAATTCAATCTATAAAAGATGCTTTTTTATTCATATTGCAAGCAGCACAAAAGACTTTAGTAATTTTGATAATATATACCAGGATGTTGAAGAAACCCTTACTGTGTCCTGCAAGGGTATTCCATGGTGTTCCATGAAAAAGAGTAATATGTATTGAAGAGTAATATGTCATAGCATTGAATCACTATGCAGGTTGTCGATGATGAAAATCGTAATCCAGCATATCTGGAAGACATCACCTTAGGTAGTCTGCTTCAGAATATTCTAATTTGTCTTTCCACTGATTTAGGGGTGATTAACTGTCTGCTAATATTGATAGTTCGATGCAAAACTTTAGTGAAGAAAGCCTCCAGTTTCTTTTTTTATTCTTTTTATATGATGCCCCTACCAACAATTGTGATCATACTTCCTGTTGTGTAGATTTAGTCTGGAGCAATAGAAGGAAAAGGATGAGGGGCGAGGTAGCAGCTTTCATGTTGGTATTGATGGAACTAAAGGTTAGATGGAGCATAGGGATTCAGATGTGGGATGGAAAAAAAAATGTACGATAACTAGATGGAAGCAATAAATCCTGATACTGTTGAATGTAATGGTTACCTGGATTTTTGAAGACCCCATGACATTTTAAAAATATATTGTTATTGAAACTTCTATTATTTTACTGTTTATTTATTTGATTGATTGATTATGTACCATTATAATTTGGTATTGGCTTTTCACAACTAAATAGACAGATCTTTTCCAGAATAATCTGTCCTCGGACTAGGATAATGGGGAACTCATTGCCACTGTAATTAAGTCCATCCACCTTGCTGCTGGTTGCCTTCTCCTTTGTTCTTCCTTTCCCAGCATTTTGGGGGTTTTCAGCAAACTACTGTAGGTCTTCACAAAATGTAACAATTTGAGCCCGGTTATTTGTGTCTTGAGTGAGAACACTGGGCTGATTTGTTTTATGAAAGTCTATTAGATTAGCATTATAAAAGCCTGGCTGATCATTTGGTGGCAACAAAGAGGGATTTCGGTTTGTCTTTGCTGACATCTGGCTGTAATCCATTTTTTTTACACTCTGTATCTTGTGTTTTCTAGGAATATGCAACTATTATTGTGCCAATATAACAGTAATGATCGTGGGATTCATATTGTTCCAAAGGTGGCTAATTGATGCATAATTAAATGTGGAATCGATGGCCACTAAATTGAATGATTTTAAAATGATATTGGATAATTTCATGAAGCAGAGGTCTTTCAGCTGGGAAAGACATACCTCCAAATGGGACAGCATACTTCCAAATGCCTTTTATTTTATTACTAGTAGCTGGATACCCGTGCTTCTCTACGAAACTGAACTCCTTAGCATGGAGTAGAATGTCTAAACTCCCAGCCCGGAGGCCGGATGAGTCACGTGCTGGCCACGCCCACTGGCAGTTGGAACAGAGTTCTTTTCAGGTGGGGAGGGGGAGTAGAACCTCTAACTCCTTAGCATCAGAGCGTGTTAATAATAATATAAGAAATAACTAATGATCTGATGGTCATTTTGAAAAATCCTTTCTTAACGAGCACTTAGAAGCCAAGAGGAACATACGTGCCAAGTTTCAAGTTTGTAGGCTTTACGGTTCTGGAGATTTTGTGATGATGCGTGAGTGGCATTTGGCTTTTATATATATAGATTTTATTTTATGCCATCCAACTCCAAACAACTCTGGGAAGCTGACAATACACAGTTGTGAGAGAACAAAGCAGAAAGACAAGTATGTTCTGACATCCATCCACTTCAGTGGAATTTGTTTGGCAAGTGTGGGAAACACAGTGTTGGATCAAGATGAGTTTCAGCCTGAACCACAAAGCCGTTCTTATAAGCAAGATGTGGAGAAATGATCTGGGACAGAACATATATGTATATCAGATGTATATACAAATGTTTGTGTGTATCTATCTGGTGTACTCCATGATATAAGATCTATATAAAATACAGAAAATGTGTGTAATGACACACAGATTGCCAGTGATAACAGAGTTCTATATCTTAATAATACCATAAATGAAAACTTAATTTAATCAAACTTAATTATATATTATACATACTATTAATATATAATGACATTAATTTAATTAATCACTAAATTCAGTAACTATGCTACTATAAATTACATCAATATACTGTATATACTTCAAAGTATCTATTTTGAATAACTTTGTTATGTGACAATTGGTTACTTTTCAGAGGTATTTAGCAGGGTCTCTTTTATACGCTATGGAATATATTGGAGGGGGGGAAATAACTTTTTTGGACTGAGTGCAGTGATTCCCATTTTGTCTTGCTTTAATTCAGCACTATTTCTGAGCACGGTGTATGTGAAAGGTTTTTGGAAATGTTCCTGTTCTGTTTGCAAGGCTGAACTTCCTTGCTTGCAGGAACTGTGAAAAGGTGATAAGCAGCCAGTGGCCTTTCTAATCTCTGGCTGATAGAATTCACGAGGGTCAACAGTTTTTCCCAGGCTTGAGGTTTAAAATTCAACAATCTTGGACACTTGTTGATTGAGCCAGAAACAGTACCACCTGCCGTGTTCCATAATTTGACTCCCCTCCTGCCCTCTTCTTGGGTTTTTCTGTTGCTATCCGGAAATTGAGTTTTAGATTTTGCTTTCTTTCTTTTTTCTTTACACAAAGCAGTAGATTCTTTTCCAGCAATGCACAGTAGCATTTATAATAGCGATTAGAATCTGTGAACTTTGTTCAGATGGACAGGAGTTCAGGCAATCTTGTATCATAATGCACTTCTGAGACTTTGGCAAGAAAAGAGTAGAGGCTTGTACAGCAAAAATGATTGAGTTTCTTAAAACTGCACAATTATTACTCCATGCAAAATTATTCCCTCTCTCTTTCTCTTTCTCTCTCCCCTCTCCCTCTTTCTCTGTGTGTGCGCGCACGCCTGTATTTATATGCGTATATATAGGTAGTGCTTGACTTACAACCACAACGGAGCCAAAAATTTCTGTTGCTAAGTGAGACATTTGTTAAGTGAATTTTACCCCATTTTATGACCTTTCTTGACAAAATTGTTAAGTGCATCACTGCAGTTGTTAACTTAGCAATATGGTTGTTAAGTGAATCTGGCTTCCCCACTGACTTTGCTTGTCAGAAGGTCATAAAATGACCCCAGGATACTGCAACTGTCAAAAATACGAGTCAGTTGCCAAGCATCTAAATTTTGATTAGGTGACCATGGAGATGCTGTGAAAAATGGTCAGATGTCACTTTTTTCAGTGCCTTTGTAACTTTGAACGGTCACTAAACGGACTGTTGTAAATTGAGGACTAACTGTGTGTGTGTGTGCACACTCTCTCTTTTTCTCTCTCTCTGTTGATATATATGTATGTATGTATGTGTGTATGTGTATGTGTAATTTTTATTAAAAGTTTTAAACAAGAATATAAAAACTAATAACTAATATAAAGTAAGGAAGAATAAAGAAAAAAGAAATTAAATAAAGAACACAATGTGCAAGATGTGGAAACATATTCAAAGTGTTTGATGATATGGTTTAATCTATGTCAGTATAAGAGAGCTGCGAAAATTTAGAGATTAAGCTTGAAACCTAGTTTTCCTAAATCTACTGAATAGAAGGTAGTCCTTGTTCATTTAGTGACTGTTCAAAGTTACAGTGGCACTTAAAAAAGCAACTTATGACCTTTTTTCATACTTACGACCATTGCGACATCCCCATGGTCATGTGATTAAAATTCAGACGTTTGGCAAATGACTCATATTTATGACGGTTGCAGTGTCCTGGGGTCATTGTTCCTGGAACTATTAATAAATGTTCTATAATCATGAACAGGGGCAATGAACTTTCTATATGTTTACAGGGGTCTCTAGCCTTAATTCTTGGAGCCCAATCCCAAAGGTGCTTTTTCAAGAGGGAACTGGACCTGCTGGTTTTTCTTTGAAGACGGTTCACTTCTTCATCCAAGAAGCTTTGTTGAGGTTCTCAACAAACGTCTTCAAAGAAAAACCAGAAAGTCCAGTTGCCTCTTCAAAAAGCACCTTCCTCAGTATGTGAATATAACACATATAGAGTTTTAAAAAGTGCCTGTCATATTTGCCTTATTTGCCTGTATTACTTAACAAATGTCTGAGTTAGCAACAGAAATTTTGGGCTCAATTGTGGTCTGTATAGAAAGTTGGCATATTTTATTATTTATTATTTTTTTTATTATTATTATTTATTAAATTTGTATGCCGCCCTTGGAGCCCAGGTTCCTGCACTGACCTCTCTTGCTCAGCAAGCTCAGCAAGACTGGAACAGAGCCACGTGGTGCTGGAGCCGCTTACTCAGTGTTGTTCTTTGGGGGGGGGGACTTTGCCACTGGAAGAGAGAGAGGGAGGGAGGGAGAGAGGGAGGGAGACAGACAGGACAGGATAACAGAAATGCTTCAAGATTACATTTCTGCCAAAAGAAGAATATGAGGTTCTGCATTAGGTTCACACATACATACTGTACTAAGTACCAAACTTGATTTGCTTGATTATGATTAAGGACCAGTGTCACATGGGGTTTTACACCAGTTCAGAACAACTCTGGACCTGTTCTATGATAATGTGAGAGAAAGGAAAGGAAAGGAAAGGAAAGGAAAGGAAAGGAAAGGAAAGGAAAGGAAAGGAAAGGAAAAAATCAATCTCTAGTTAGGAAGAAAACGAAAGAAACGCCAAAGTTCCAAACACCAGAAGCGCTCCTTCTGATTGGGAAACGGTCGCCCAATAGAAATCCAGGTCCGTTTCACGCGGACGGTCAAGCCAACCAATCGAAAAGCCCCTCGGGATGCTCTCTCTCTCTCTCTCTCCCCCCCCCGCCCCGACCTGGGACTCCATCCGCTGCTCGGGCAGGTGAAGCAGCAGCCTGTCAAAAGGTGCGCCCCTCACCTGCGCCCTGGGAAGGTTCTCGCGCGGGGCCCCGCTCGCCATGAACGCCGAAGAGCAGTATTACGCCTCCGGCAGCGGCACGGGCCACCCGCTCTACAAGGAGCCCTGCGCCTTCCAGAGATCGCAGCCTCCGGATTACAACTCCAGCCCCCCCGCCTGCCTGTACATGGGGCGGCAGCAGCAACAGCCGTCTCCTTTCGCCGGGGTTTTGGGGGGCTTGGATCAAGGCAGCCCTCCGGACATTTCCCCCTACGAAGTGCCCCCCCTCTCAGAGGACCCGGGCATTCCGCACCTCCACCCCCTTCCCCCCCACCATCCAGCTCATCTCTCTCTACCGCAGCAGGAGACCCTTCCCTTCGGAGAAGGGACCGAGGCCGGGCTGCTGGAGCAACCCAGAGCGCCGCTGCCCTTCCCTTGGATGAAGTCGACCAAGTCTCACGCGTGGAAGGGACAGTGGGCCGGCACGGGTAAGGCGCCCTTCCTCCTCTTTCTGCCTAGGGCCGAAGAAGAACGCCTCTCCTCGGTCCCGCTCCTTTGCCTTTGGTGGGGACCACCAGCACAGCCCTTAGCCGTCTCCATACCGGACGCTCCTTCGGGTAGCTTGGACTACAGTGTTCATCATCCCCAGTCAGTGCCGCGGCTGCTGGTTGAGGATGATGGTAGTCCGGCATATCCGGAGAGCGCCCAGTTGAAAAAGGCTTGGCCAATCAAGAAAGAGGACTTTCTTGTTGGATGGAGTTGGTGGTTCACGATTAAAAAAGAACAACAACAACAAAAAAAAAAACCCCAAATCCAGCCATGCTTTAGCTTAAAGTGTTTCTGCAAAGCCAGTTTTAGGCATATTAGTTTATAGTTTAGTGTGATGTGCAAAGCTGGGAAAAATGGGTTAAGTAAATTATGGGTAAATGTCACTTAAGCATAAGGCTGTGATGTAAATACAGCCGTGGTTACAGCCTGTTTATTCTGAAAGGATTCCTGTGAGCTCTTGATAATGGCCCGAGCTGAAGCCAGGAGTGAATAGATCAGAATGCCACTGAAATTTAATGAATGATGCCTGAATGTAGAATACTTGAGTTCCTACCAGAGAAGTCCTGGAACTCTCATATGAGTTGAAATACAATTTCCATCATTCCCAGAAAAAAGTGGTTGTAGAAACTGTGAGTTTTGCTACAACTTATATAGAAGGCTTATATGCTAATAAGCTAATATGACCAAAAGATACTTCCTCTAAATTCATTGACCATATCATATAAAGAAAGTAACACCATATAACATTGTATTTTTCTTTGTCTGATTTGCCCTGCAATAAATCTTTTTGTTTACTCAGAAGTAAGTAATCCCTAAGCCACTTAAAATAGCATGTATTGAAACAGGGAAATGTTCTAGAAATGTAATAAATAGAAAAAATGTAATAAATCAATGATTGACTTTCTATAGAGATTGTCAAACAAAAACATTGGATGCCAAAAAAATAAAATAAATAAGGTTGCAGCTGTTTTCAAAGCCCTCCGCCATGCTTCCAAATGTTAAAGCAGCAGCCTGTGAAGTAACCTTAGTCTCTAGACGAAATGGAAGTTTGTGGATTCATTTAGAAGTTCACAACTCCCAGCCCTTTGCACCCAGAAAACCTTGAGAATACTCCCAGGGAACCTGTGTAACTTTGAGTGTGAATGAAAAGAGCAAGTGTTAAATTTATGACTGGGGAGTAATTGTCTTTATTGTACAGTAGTGCAATTTTAATGCAAGAAACATAATGGCATTTTTTTCCTGCATCCATTCACTACTCTGCACACCACAGGAGTTAAGGGTGTCACTCATCCTGGTAAAAATTGCCCACTTTGCCTTAGTAAACTTCTCTTTTTTTCACATTGTGGTAAACTCAGCTGGCTGTATCTTCCTCTGCACAGGGGCTGTGTCTGTTGTACCCCAATTTGGCCCGTCCGCTTCACAGAATGAGGCTTTCCATTTCCTGGTTGAAACTGGGAAGACACTTTATACAGACAACAGTCTGATTTCTTTGCACAGAGCTAGTGGTTTTTGTAAGGAACCTAGCAGAGAACGTGCACCATCCTCATTGTCATTGTTACCACTATTGTCCATTTTGGCTCTCAAAAGTTTTATTGATGCATTTATCAAAATGGCAGCACCCTTCACTTCTCTGATGCAATTAGAAAGCGGGGAAGGAAATCCTGTAATAATCTTAATGATCATTGCTGCAGAAATATCAGCCTGAATAAACACAGACTTATTTTTGAGTAGCCACGCTTAAGATAAGTGGAATCCTAAACTCCAGTAGCCCACCGTTTCCAGACTAAAGGCTTTTGGAAAAAGACTGGACCACATTAAACCTTACTTTCATGGATATTTTTAGTTCTGCAAAGCACCACAGGAGCCCAATTAATAAATAAGGAATCAAATGTGTCATTTCATACACTGGCATGTTTATTATGGCCTAGCTTTTGTGGGGCCCACAGTCCCCCTTCAGTGGTATCTGATGAAGGGAAGTATAGTTCACATATGTATTTGTTAATCCTTTAAAAATACCTTGTGAATGTCCAAGACGTTCATTTACTGCAACATGAATTAACACTTTGGAAAAAATAAACTAGGCTGGCAAGATTATAACTGAATATATCATATTATATGTAATTAATAGCGTAGTGATTCTTAATGAACTGTTGACTTTGCATTACAAGCCTGGAGGTGAGTCTCATATTAAATTCGCCCTTGGTCTATGTCTATTGTTTTCATACCACACTTGTTTGGGATGCGTCTGTAAAGGACCCTTTGATTGAAGTTTGTGGAGCTCCAGTCCTCTTTATTTACAATTAACTGGATTATGACTTTAAAGTAGTTCTATACGATATTTGCTCTGTACCTAGGCATTTGCTAGGTTAATTTTATTTTTTTAAAAGAAAAGGATAATAAGAATATACCGTATGTTATTTGTATTTTATCGTTATTTTATCTCTTTGAAAGGATTAAATGTTAATTACAAAGACTTGGAACTATTACATTTTTCAGCGTGGGGAAATTCAATTTTAAGCTCTGTCTTTGCGAGTGCCGGGTGTGATATTCATGACACTATATTTTGATTTTAAAAACGATGGAAAGGTTTGTGTGGTTAAAAAACAACACACACCAGTGAATCGATGCACTCGATTCCAAGAATCCGAATGGTTTTTAGCTGTCAATGACTCCAAGCAGTTTGCTTTCATTGATTTTGTGCTGATAAAAAAACAACAACACCGCTTGTAATTAAATCTCAGCGGAGGGTGGCGAAAGAGAACGACGAGGTTGTGGCTTTTGCTGTCCGAAGATGTGTATCAAATTTGCTACCTGTCCAGGAAAAAGGACCATGCCGAGGGATACAAATTTGCAGCAGAAAATGAGAGAGAAATAGGAACGCTGGCCGGCAAGGCAGTCGCCCGGCTGCTCCAGCCAGGGGAAGAGAGCAGGGCGTTTCCTCAGCTTAGTAGAACTCGGTTCCTTACATCTGCAGAAGATCAGATTGAGTTGCTTCGCCAAGCCAAGATCATCTCAGGGCTGCCGTTAGGACCGATGCACGAAGGTTGCTGTGGAGAGAGAGACTGCATTGGTTTTACCTGAAACCAATGAAGGTGGTGCCTGGATTTTGTGAAGACTGACACGGAAATCGGGCAGACTGATTAAGAGTCCTTAACGTGTTTGCCAAGGAACAATCCTCTTAAATACCAGGGAGCTGGCTGACATTGCAAATGATAAAAGTTTGCACTGTTGACAGAAGAGTCTGCACTGTAAATCTGACGCATTTCCCCTTGTTTTGTGTTAATGGGTAGAGACCCCTTTTATACCCTTTAGGGAGGCAAGTTCAACATAGTGAAAGTGGTAAAGCTGCGGGCACCAATTTACCATTGAACCCTCCCTACTGCAATAGAGTCGTAGAACTCTAGAAGAGAGAGGAAACTCTGCGCGCTGATTCCAAACTTATTTGCATGAAAATTACATCGCCCTATCTCCAGTTAAACTTCTAAAGATAAAAAGTAAATAGTTTTAGTATCTGTACCTGTCTGCCTGTCTGCATTCAGTGAGAAATAATAAAATAAGTCGTTGCAGAGAGAACAGGATCCAGGAAAGTTCATGTGCAAACACACATTGTATACTGTAGTCTAGTAAGAATCCGGAAAAGGACAATAAGCTGTAACTGGCCCTTCTAATGAACAGAGATGCCAAGCTTCTTTGGATGCTAATAAAGATTGTTACGCCCACCGAAGCATCAGTTATGAATGTCTGTTTAACCAGACTTGGATTAGGATCAGCATTGATAAGATCAGATCATCTGTCAAGGCCTTGACATCTTATTCCCCCAACACATCCATCTAGGAATGGACCCATATATTCCCAGTGGAAATCCCTGGATTTATTTTAAGAAGCTGGCAGTTTGGAGTTTTGGATTTTTCATAAAAGTTCTGGAAGATCCTCCGGGACTTCTCTGTCCTAATAATCCATCTGCATTGCAGTTATTGAAAGTTCAGCGAAAAGTAGAGTGAAAATGTGCCGTTAAACTGTGCGAGTTGCTTTTAAGAAGGCCTCGTGGGATGGGATCCACCAGGAAATCCAACCATTTCCAGACGGATAACCCAAAAGCAAAAGCCGATCGCGCGCTTAGCTAATGAAGGTCCTTATATCTGAGAAGCCCCAGCAGAGACCGCAATAACCCTTTCTGTCTTCAGAAACACTCGTGGCACCGGGAAGGCGGCTGTCGCAGACGTTGACTCACAAAGCTTTCGTGGGATCCCAACCCCTCCTTTCCAGCCTTGACTGACCTCAAAAAGAAAAAGCTCAGCTTCTTTGGGAATGAAGCCCAAAGGAGGCCAGGAGCGTCAATATCTGGGAAACCGCCTTGGTGCGACAGACTTGCCAAGGTTTTTCTCTTCCCTGCGCGCTAAGCAGGAAGCGGCGCCTTCTCTTACACGATCCCCCTTTCAGTTCTCCGGAAGAAACCGGACTCTTCAAACGCGGCCGAAGAACAGCTGCCGGCCAGGAGAGCCGGCCTGACCCGGAATGAGCGTTGGGTCCGAGAACAAGCGCAAGACTCGGTTTTTTTTGGTTTGGTTTTTTTGGCTGCCAAGGGCTCACACCTCCCGGGGAAGCAGGGGGAGTTGCCTTGCCTTTTCGATCCGGGGAGAGTGAGCCAAACGCCAGGAAGGGCAGTTGGTCTCCGGCAGCACAATGTTATCGCGCCCTGCGTCCTGCGCTCAGCGGGTCACGCCTTTGGGCAAATATTGCATTAAGGGCTTTGTAAGAACAGATAGGAGAAATGGAGGGGGGGGTGCCTACATTTTCTTAGTTGGGACAAACCGTTCGGGCAGACTTACTCTCTCGTCTGTGGCCAGTTCAGTTAGGAACCCACATGGAATTAGAATAGAATAGAATAGAAATAGGATAGGATAGGATAGGATAGGATAGGATAGGATAGGATAGGATAGGATAGGATAGGATAGGATAGGATAGGATAGGATAGGATAGGATAGGATTCCTTATTTGGCCAAGTGTGATTGGACACACAAGGAATTTGTCTCCGGTGCACAAGCTCTCAGAAACAATGCCGTTCCCCCCCCCCAAAAAAGCAAAAATACTGGAAAATAACAAACACGACTACATTTAAGTGTGTGTGTGTGGGGGGGGCTGTTTACATAGTTTTAAGTCGTATCACAATATGCGTTTTATACGAACACGCGTTATTTTTAAATGCATACGCTGAAATGCATTAAACTATACAGCAGCAACATAACATTAAAAAAATATATCTTTCTGGACCGAAAAGGATTTTGTGAGATGCCTTAAATTTTCTACCTAGAATTGGATTTGCTGTAAGAGATAAAGTCGTAAGGACACTTAACTAGAAATAAATTCCTAGTCAGCAGAATATAATATATAATTTCAAGTATAATTAATATAATTTCTGTCTGAATAGTGGCAGTTTGCAACTAGGTGTATATCTATACAAAAGTAAATCCCATTGTAAAAAAAAAAATCCCACTGAATCTCTGATTGCAATTCACTGCCCTTCCAAGATTGCGTCCCACTGATTTCAATGGATCTTTATTTATAAACAGGCTAGAAAGGTCGATCTGCAGTGCAGTAGCAAGAAAGAAAAATGTAGAAAAAAATTAAAATAAGAGAGTAAGTTGACTTAGAATCGAAGAAGTGCGTGCATTTTCAAGTGCCTGAAGCCAGTGCCATTGAAACTGAACCAGCACCAAGTTTTCCTCCTGAAAGAAAAGTTTTTAGACCCTTCAAAATTGCGGGACAAACGAGTACTCACCTCTCTGTTTGGGGGAAACTCTCGAAGTTTTCCGCCTGAGTTTCCTGATGCGGTGTGATGAGACCGTTTCTCTGTGGGATGTATTTGTTTTATAGTTGCCCTCGGGGGGGGGGGATATGTGACTTCGGTAGATCTCCCTTTCCCCCTTTTAATGTTTTGGTGCAAATGTTCGTGATAGAAAACTTACCCACTGGAACATTTTCTGCCAATGTTTCCCTATAAGACATCTTAAGACATTTTCATTTTTGCCTTAAGGATAATACAGGGCACAATTTTGTATATATCCCTACTCAGAAATAATTTCCCTCCTTCCTCAAGAGTAATCCATTTTGCATCGGTGTGGAGTGGACGAATGTTTATACTTGAGTTTTATTCTAAAACAACTTATCGAAGACAGTTAAAACTTAAAACGTGGCTGGGTACAAACCCCGTTGAAAGGAATGAGAGCCGAACCAGAGCATTCTTGCTAGCTCCCCATTCACTTCAATGGAAACTGAGGTGGATTATTTTCACTGGTTGGTGCCTACTGCAGGTAATCTGTCAATCGTGCTTGAATTACCTCGTTTTAGCCCAGGGATCCCCAAACTTGGCAACTTTAAGACTTGTGGACTTCAACTCCCAGAATTCAGCTATGCTGGCTGGAGAATTCTGGGAGTTGAAGTCCACAAGTCTTAAAGTTGCCAAGTTTGAAGACCTCTGTTTTAGCCACTATATTTGAAAATCTACGTAAATAAGACTACTTACAGTCTGATTTACTGTGGCCATGTTATGCATACCAATTCATTGGAGAAGGCAGTGATGCTAGGAAAGGTTGGTGGTGGGACAAGAAGAAGGACCGAGCAAAGAACATGCTGGTTTGATAACATCAAATCTGATGCAAAGTTGAACATCCAACAATTGAAAGAAGCTGTGCTTGAGAGGGTAGCATGGAGAGCACTTGCCTATAAAGTCGCCAAGAGTCGGACACGAGTAAATGGTTAAAAACAACATTTTAAAATCTAATTTCTTCCACAGGAAAAGTGTGATAATTGATTCTCCTTATTGAGACTTGATTTGACAGAAATCTCCAGCCAGTCTGTCTAAGGGCCATGATTTAAACAACTTCATTAAACGAACTCCTGGGCTCATGTTTTGCTCAACCAGATTCCAAGCTACAGTCCAGCCATATAATAAACTAATTTTTTAATCTCCTCCCCTCTTTATTTCGCCAAGGACACAATGGGAGATTCCAAAATCACACCAGGTTTATTCTGAAAGATAAAGCAAAATTAAAGTGATTATATTTGATGATGTTTTTAGACCAAAATTATTTTTGCTATGACGTTCCTCTTCTAAAAATGTTAACCATGAGATACCGGCTAAATACTCAAATATCTCCGGAGTAGTTACATATAACTGACTTGGGACGAGAGGGTGTAAAAACTAATAAGTTTTAAATTTTGAAAGAATGTCAAAAGTATTTTTATTTAAAATCAGATAGGCAAACAGAGGGTAGTACGCTTTAAAGTGTTCTGGGTATTTGTTCCACAAGTTAGCTTCTCAATTCACATATTTGAAAACAAAATAATTAAAATAATTTAGAGGTAATATAGTTGCTCACTCCAGTAGACCCTGGGTGGCTTACAAAATATGCTAATTAAAATAATTAAAAACAACATGAAACAAAAGCCAAATTCAATATAATAATAACTAAAAACAAAAATATAGCAAAAAACAAAACGAGCAAAAAAAAAGAGCATCATACACCTGTGTACATGCACACAGACATTCCTCCAACACATAAGCCCAAAGCCAAGATTTTTAAGGGTTTTTCAGAATCTTCGAAAAAATATCTCTGGAGGGAAACTGGTCCAGAGGATGGAGAGACACACAGTGAGAAGGCATGCTTCCTAGCTCCTGTAAGATTGCAATGTTTAATAGAAGAGAGTGGAAGTGCACTCACTCTGCCTAAAGGTACCCAGATAGGTAGTAATGAAGGCAGATAACTGGGTTGTATGCCGTGAAGAGCTTTAAAGGTAACCATCAGCACCTTGAATTGCACACAGAAGCCAAATGGCAGCCAATGCAGCTCACGTGGCAGTGGTGACACATAGGCATGATGAGAAGTACCCATTACTACTTATGTCACTATATTATGTCAGCCATCGCTTCCAGATAGTCTTCAAGGGCAGTCCCATGTAGAGTGCATTGCAGTAGTCCAATTGTGAGGTGATCAGGTTGTGAGTGACCACCTACAAGATCCAAAATGTATGGTGCAATCCAGGCCAAGTCTTAAATAAATAAATGCTCCTCCCTGAGGGGTTGGGGTTTTTTTGTTTGGGGAGGGGGGCAGGAAAATTGAAACAATCAAATTAACAATTCATGGAAAGAATCTATCTTTTTAAAGCAAAAATCCATGTATTGTACAAACTGCATTACTGGTGACTAAATCAGCCTTAATAATATGTTTACGGGTATATGTGCATATCTGCATGCACCACCATTACTTGAGAATATTTACAATAGTTAAAACTACTGTATTGAATCTATCATTAAGCTATCATTTAAAAAACTGCAATAAAAAGTTGCATATTGAAAACGGGCAGGCGTGGCAGCTGCAATAAAACCAATGGTAACATTTACAAACTAACATTCGAGGGAAATACGACTTGCCTTATTAGCTAATCAGTGAAGTTCACAAGAGAAGATGTCATCCGTGCCTCCCAAGAGGAGAATCTTTTAATGTAAAAGGAACGTGTTTCAAACTTGGCAGCTTTAAGATATGTGGACTGCCGTTCTCAGAGTTCCCCAGAAAGCATTTGATTAAGGATTGAAGCCTTAATAAATCTTGTTACTTCTTGAATCCCATTTACAGAAAGGGTGCCCGTTGAGAGGCTTACTCAAAGGAAACTATATCTAGGATTTCAGCTTTAATTAACTACTTTCTGAATTCATAGGGAATTGTTTCCTTCCAAAATGTTAGATAATTGGTGTGTTAGTGTTGCAATATTGAGTGACAAACCTACTGTATTTGCCCAGGAATAATCTGACACTGAATTGTAGTGGAAAACTGTCTGTCAGTGAAGGTGTATGAACATCATAGTCGCTTTCCCAGCTGGATGCTTTTCAAGTATTTAGAGCTACAATGACGATCATTATTCCTGAGTTTGTTGCCTTGTAGACTAACGGGAGTTTTGCTCCAAAATATCTGAAGGATACCAGATTCTAGAAGCCAGTCCTAGGAAGTAAAAATGATAGACTAAGTCTCAGAATCCTAGAGGGGAGTAAGATGAAGCAAAAGAACCACAGAGATAAACCCAAAGATTTAAAAAAAAACAAAAAACCACGCTAGGGAGATTCTGCAAATTCAGCAAATGAGCCTTGATTAACAGGATTTTAAAAATTATATTTATTTTCAAATATGCAAAGTTCAAACAGCTTGTTCAATTACATTGGGGGGGGGGAATTCAACATATTTTAAAAATCACTTCCAATTTACAAACCAGTTGGTCAGGCAGAACAATCTCAGAGTATTAATGAAGTGTTTCCCATCCAGCATCTAATCAAAGTCAGCATACATGATTTCCTTGATGTATATTTTTTGTCACTTTCAATTTGTTTTATTATTCCCTTTCTCGTTTTCCTTCTATGTTAGTTTGCATTGTAATGTTTGACTCTGAAATTTAATAAAGATATTATTAAAAAAAAGTTGGCACCAATTTAGTTCAGCAAAGTCAGGCTAACTTTGTGCTGGATCATTTTCCAAGTAACAGACATTTTGTCATTTAATGAATGAAGTAGAATTCCTGTCGTATCCAAATCAATGCTTCATGCGGTTTTAAAGGTTATGGAGCAGGACAACCACATAAGGGGCAGTGTGTTTTATCTAGCCATATTAATCAAAGCTACAGCGCATTTATATCGGTATTTCCAATAGGAAGCAGTAAATTGTAAATGAGGGATTACGTTTTCAATTGCCACAAATACATGATCATTCCAGTAACTAACCTGCCATTAATTTGCACTAATTGCAATATTCAGCTCTGATTTTATGAGAGGTTAATTCATCTCAAGGAGAGACAATGTGGGTGAGTTGGTTTAGTTGTTAGATTAGAATCTGGAGTTTCTAGGTCGTCTATACTGGATAACAGAAATTTGTGGGATTACTTTGGTCAATCCAACGTACCATGTAGTGTGGTTGTTGTGAGTGAAAATAGGAAAGAGCTCTTTGGAAGCCTCCCCAAGTTTCTGAAGGAAAGATGGGATAGACGTGTAGTAAAAAAAAACAAACCCCAACATTTTGGTGCACAATCTTACTGTTTTATGAGCAATAATTTGTCCATCAATTTACTTCCTCAAGTTCTGTGAATCTTTCTGCCTTAATTATACATCCAAGGCTAAGCTGACAATCAATTCATATTTAATTTGATGATGGAAGAATTTGTGCATTTTCTTGCACTAGAATATATCATGTATTGGGGTGGTTTTAACATCTTTATAAGAATGTTTTTGTAAAAATTCCTACTCTTGAATTCATTTATGTAAATGAGACCTCTAGGATAATGTTTTAAAAGAAAATGTGTTGGATCTCTATTTTTATAAATATATATTTTATAATTTTATAAATATAAATTGTTTATATGCTATAAATTTGTTCCAGCATAAATGTCCCAACTAATACTTAAGAGTATTTGAAACCTATGAGTTATCAATAGATCTTTTCTTGAAAACTGTGAAAAAATATTATATTTATATATTATTTTGAGTTATTGACACATGATTGTTTTTTACATTATTTTGGTCAGCCTATGGCATATTTTTTTAAAAAATCAATCCTTTTAAGTTTAATGGCTTAAATTCAAACAGAGAAGTGTTTCATTTTTATGTCCCGTTATTCCAATGGGATAGAAAACTTTAAAATATAGACTAGTGTGTGAATTCATAACAGCATCAAGCGGTAGTTGCAATTCTTTCAAATTACTAGTCGAATTGGAGAAAGAGTGTGAAGAAATTCAAGTTACTAGTCCGGTTTGAGAAAAAGTGTGAAGCAATTAAAATTTTCTGAGGAATAGCGACTTCTTTATTTACCCTGATATGGCGAACGTCTCCAACCATTCTGAGCGGTTTAATTAAACTTAGATCGCATAATATAAGTACCTATTACAGCGTGTTCAATCACATCATGTAGTCGCCGAATGAGATAAAACCTATCTCTCTGGCGCGATTGCTTCAAGCAAGGTCCGCGCTGCGTTTTGAAGCGCTCCCTGAGAAGGGACCATGGCGCAAAGCATGGGAGCGGCCAGGCTACTCCAAAATGCGAGGCCACTACCCAGAAGGCCTGCTCCGCGACCCCTTTCCTTCGTCTCAATAGGATCAACCCGTCTTTCTGATTAATGAATCTGATTAATTAAATCAGATTCACGTTAAGAATGAAACTCAGGTTCGCCGGCCGGTCCTTTTCGTTCGTTCGCTTGCGCGCACGTGTATTGGTCATTGTTTAAACGCTGGAGAATTTTTGGGGTTGATGGATGCTGGAGGAAATCTATTGTTGCGATAAATAAAATCTGTATTATTTAACTCCGTGGGTTTACGGTCGCCGCGGCACTGATAACGCGCCGATGGCAAGCAGTTTGAAGAGTCCCAAGCCGGAGGCTGCCCTCCTACGCTATGGTGTGAGCCCCATTGAAATCAGCAGGAATCACTCCTGGGCAGACGAACATAAAGATGCGTAGCGGACCGGAGAACTTCTAAGTTCACTTTGCCCCTCGTCTGTAGGACTCGGTCCGGCAGAAAAACCTCAAAGGGGGGAAAAAAAAAAAAGGGAAAAATAGGCGCAAAAAAAAAAAAAAGAAAAAAAGAAAAGAAAGCCCCGTTGGGCACCCCGGGAGGGTTGTTCAGGGACCAAATGGTAATCCATTGTAGCAAAGCCAGCCAACCAACTACATACAGTTCGTTAGGATATGCGCCCCTCCGCATTATCACAGCAAAGCGAAAATGCGCTCTAAAGACCCTGAAACTTTTTGCTAGAATAAATCTGTTGGCCTTCGGGGGGGGGGGGATATGATAAGATTCTTAGATGCTCCGCTGGTCGAGAAGACGAATCCATGCAAATATATGCATACCAAACTGGAAAGTTCTGTAACTTTCCGAATATAAGGGGGGGGGGGTTATTGAATAACGGTGCATCAGAGAAAGAGAAAGTGGTGATAGAAACAAAAAGGACAGGAGAAAGAGGTTTTAAATGTTAAAATAAGGAGCGAATTTGGAAAAATTCTTTTAATTACAAAAGGATTTCATGAATGGCATAATGCTTTTTTAAAAAAATTATAATTACGGTTCCATTTGGCATTGTACTAAGAAATCCTGTGCAGATTTTCTCGGATATAAGCCCTTGAATTCTTAAATATCCACTCCCCCATCTAACTCAATTTAGGGAAGTTTCTTTTACTCTTGCAATCTGTTTTCGTTTCGCTTATTCCTATTCAACTGAGGTGAAACCAGATACAGACAATCTGAAATAAAAGTTAGCAAATGGTTTCCTTTTCCACAAGACTGTATGAAGGCTAGCCGTTATTAAAACTATTGTAGTCCTGGTTTGTCAACTTAGGTGGTTATATGAATCCAGTCGCCAAAACCAAGGTTAAGCACAGTGTCAAAATGGTATCCAAAGGAGAATGTGAAGGTATAATAGGAAAGGACAACAAACGTTTTATTTTTAAAAAAAAAGTTTCACAGGGTGCCTCCGATCAGCAAATGAGGTAATGAGTCGTGAGAAACGTGAGCATCTGGGCGGCAGAATCTCAGCATGTCCTCTAGGGTTTTCCTGCAGCTGCATGATTTGTCTCTTTGAAGAGGAACACACACTTTCTTCGTTATATTTTAATAACATACACGAGAGCCAGTTTGATGTGGTGGTTAAGATATCAGCTAAAAACCAGGAGACTGTGAGTTCTAGTTCCACCATAGGCACAAAACCAATTGAGTAATCAATTGAGGCCAGTCAGTCTCTCTCGGTCCTAGGAAGGAGGAGATTTTCCACTTCTGAAAAATCTTGCTCAGAAAACTGCAGGGACTTGCAGAGAGAAACGAACTTGAATTTAACCGTAGGGGGGGGGGATGTCAGTATATAAGGGTTCATGAATTGGGATAGACATGGTAACAGGTCAGCCAATGGGGACTGTTTGGTGACCCAGACGGCTCAGAACCTGGGCGTGGCTTAGGTTCACTGATCTGTATATATATGAGTGCCTCTTGTATTGTATATTGCTTCTGTGAATATTACTTCTGTGCTTCTGGATTCTGAGTTCTGGCTTCTGCTGTATGGTATTGTATATAAAGACGTTTCTTATATAAATGAATCCTGCTGAGTTATTTACTTGTGTGCTGGTTGGGTTGCTGCAAACTCTAACAGGGAATGACATATACAGGGTTTAAACCCTGGGCATAATGCAAGCACCACCTCACTGCCTCCCATCCTTGTTGTGTTTCTACATTAATTAACTCAGAAGACAGGCAAATGCAGAAAGATTGTTCAGGCTTATAGCAATATGCCCGTGTTCACGTGCCTAGAGACTAAATGGCATTCATCTTCCCAAATGGAGAACAAGGGAAGACTTGAAATAGGAAGAATCCTTTGTTGCTTTACCCAAACAGGAAGACTCTCCAAGAAACCCTAGATGAGAAATATTTTGAAAACTTGAGTGGTTACAATGGAGTTTATGAACTTGAGGTGGAAAGAATTCTACCGAATGGGCAGGGCAGGAGAAGAGGACGGAATAACAGGTGCGAAGGGAAAGTGGATGAGTGGGAGACGGAAGGAGAAACGCAGAAGGAGGGGGAGTTGGAGAAGGAGGAGGAGGAGAAGGAGGAGGAGGAGGAGAAGGAAGAGAAGGTGTTTCCAGGGTAAAGAGGCAAGCAGAAACTATTCAGACCAAGAGCCCTTCAAGGGATAACAGTTCAGAATGAAAGTCGACGATGTTCACAGACATCCAAGATAGGAAATGTTTAATATAGAACCAGTTGCCAGCACCAGTGTATCCTTCACACTCTCAGAAAAACTCTGGAGTTGGAAAGGTGGAATGGGAAGGGAGACGATGATACCTGCTGGTATACTTGCTGGTACCATACAGGGAAGCCCTCCCCAATTCCACATTTCTTTGCAGGAGGGAAATGCATTGTATCTTTTATTTTCTGCTACTGAGTGATTGAAAGGAGTTCCATGGAGCAACTAACTCAGAAAATTCGGTTTTTGAACGGCGAGGGTGCATTTTAAACAAATAACAATTTCTCCCTCTATTCGATTTTCACAAATGGATATATAGAGTTAATTGAAGCAGCTGCCCCAAATACCAGGGTATTTTCTGTTGAGAAAAAAATGCCAAGTAATTGGGAGTGGATCTTACTTTTTATCCAGCAAGAAGGAATTTTATTCAGGGAGCAAGTTACCTACTCCTTATATAAATAAAATCGAATTGTAACAGATTGCCATTGTAGATAGCCTGATACCGGTAGAGTCAGTTCTGTTCTCCCAAAGGCTAAAGTACTTCTTAAATCCAATTTAGCTCCTGATGTCTCCGTGAATGCGTCTATATAGTTTTCTCGGCAACGTTACAGAAGCGGGATTCCCCTCCCCCCCCCCGTTTCCCAGCCCATTCTACCGCTTATGTTTTCCTAGTGGTATCCTATCCAAATACTGACCCTAGTTAGTTTTTCATGATCAATCGAGGTTAGTTTTGTGGTGCATAGAGCTAGGCTTAATCAGTCGGTAGATAGCTCCTCCTTTTGACTATAGAGCGCTCCTCATTCGAGTGCAATTCTTTTCTTCCCAAACGATTACAAGCAAACAGCAGCTAAGGGCCTGGGCCAGTGGTGAAATCCAATTTTTTTTAATACCAGTTCTGTGGGCGTGGCTTGGTGGGCGTGGCTTGGCGGGCGTGGCAGGGGAAATGATACTGCAAAATCCCCATTCCCTCCCCACTCCAGGGGAAGGATATTGCAAAATCCCCATTCCCTCCCCACTCCAGGGGAAGGATATTGCAAAATCCCCATTCCCTCCCCACTCCTGGGGGAAGGATATTGCAAAATCTCCATTCCCCCCCACTTCCTGGGGGAACGGTATTGGAAAATCTCCATTCCCTCCCACTCCAGGGGAAGGATATTGCAAAATCCCCATTCCCTCCCCACTCCAGGGGAAGGATATTGCAAAATCCCCATTCCCTCCCCACTCCAGGGGAAGGATATTGCAAATCCTCATTCCCTCCCCACTCCTGGGGGAAGGATATTGCAAAATCTCCATTCCCACCTCACTCTGGGGCCAGCCAGAGGTGGTATTTGCCGGTTCTCCGAACTACTCAAAATTTCCGCTACCGGTTCTCCAGAAGCTGTCAGAACCTGCTGGATTTTACCCCTGGCCTGGGCGTTTCTCATGTTGTTCTCAAGTTTCTAGTCCTCAAGATGCATCCGGGCGATGTCTGACTCTCGTTCTTCCTTAGGTGGCTCCTACCTGGTGGAACCCGAGGAGAACAAGAGGACCCGGACGGCTTACACGAGGGCGCAGCTGCTGGAGCTGGAGAAGGAGTTCCTCTTCAACAAGTACATCTCCAGGCCGCGCCGGGTGGAGTTGGCCGTCATGCTGAACTTGACCGAGAGGCATATCAAGATCTGGTTCCAGAACCGGAGGATGAAGTGGAAGAAGGAGGAGGATAAGAAGCGAGGCGCAGGAGGCGGCGGGGGCAGCCAGGAGCCTGAGCAGGACTCCGCCGTGTCCTCGGGGGAATTACCCGGGAAGGAGGAAGGGCAAGAAGTCGAGTCCCCCGTCGCCAAGCTGCTGCTCCCCGTCAGCCCCACCGTCTCCCCCCGTCGGCCCCCGGAGACGCGGTGAAGGGCGGAAAGTCGCGGACAGCCCCTCGAGCGCCCCCTGGCGGAGACCTCGCGCCTCTCGAGAGGGGGCGACCGTAAGGAAGAAGACTTATATATTGGACTACAACTCCCATGAGAAGTGAAGCTCATGGGAATTGTAGTCCAACGCAACTGAGTACCAGGTTGGAGAGGAAGAGGAACAAGAGCCATGTCCCTTCCCATTTGTCTCTACTTTGTTTGTCTCCCTTCCCCCAATCTTGGTTTGTTTGTTTGTTTTTTTAAAAAAAGTTTATTTTCAAGGCTTACAAAGCTGGTTAATTAAATGATTCCTCCATGCGATACACACTTAGCCACTGACTGAATTGGGGAAGTGGGAGGAGAAAGGAAAGATTTCTGTTGCACTGGATAATGTTGGAGCTATTATATTTCCTGGGTAGCTCCTATGCCCGCCAGGCTACCTAGTTGATCTTTAATGTTTTCAAATTCTTCTAATTAAAAACAAAATGGGAAACCAGCATGTTGCAAAGCAAAACCTCAAGCATAATCTTCCTTTACAGTGATGCCTGAAGTCGCAGAGGCCGCCTCTGAAAACTAAGCAGGTCAGTGGTTGCAACCTTGGAAACGGGGAGATCTCAGAGAGAAAACCCATCCCTTCCCCTTCAGTTAAATCAGGGTTTTATCGCAGTGGTGGGATTCAATTTTTTTTACTACCGGTTCTGTGGGTGTGGCTTGGTGGGCGTGGCGTGGCTTGGTGGGCGTGGCAGGGGAAGGATACTGTAAAATCTCCATTCCCTCCCCACTCCAGGGGAAGGTTACTGCAAAATCCCCATTTCCTCCCGATCAGCTGGGACTCGGGAGGCAGAGAATAGATGGGGGCGGGGCCAGTCAGAGGTGGTATTTACCGGTTCTCCGAACTACTCAAAATTTCCGCTACCGGTTCTCCAGAACTGGTCAGAACCTGCTGAATCCCACCTCTGGTTTTATGACTCCATTTATCACTGCAACCATTTTAGGAGACTGTGCGTGTGTGAGACAGAGAGAGATGCCTTTGAACAAAAGCTGCAATTCAACAGACACTGACTTGCGAGTATGTTCCTTTCAGACGACAGGGATGTCTGCAGTATATGGTGAAAAGTCAAGATGAGGGGCTGTGACAGTGCATTTTGAATCTCTGTTTATAGCAATAGCACTTAGACTTATATACCGCTTCACAGTGCTTTACAGCCCTCTCTAAGCAGTTTACAGAGTCAGCATATTGCCCCCCACAATCTGGGTCCTCATTTTACCCACCTTGGGAGGATGGAAGGCTGAGTCAACCTTGAGCCGGTCAGAATCGAACTTCTGGCAGTCGGCAGAATTAGCCTGCAATACTGCATTCTAACCACTGCACCACCACGGCTCAGTGGGCATTACACACGGAAAAACAAAAAGGTAGTACTTCAGTTGCGTGCTTGTGGCTGTTATGTGGGCTTTTTTCACCATATCCTGTGGACATCCCTGAGATAGATGTTCATAAGATTATATTATCTTGGAGGGTTGCTTAGGGTTACAGGAAATGTAAGGAAAATTAAAAAGGTAATATGACTGGCAATCTTCAAGGTTGGAGACTCTTCAAGGTTGACAATAAGAACTTTTCAGGGTGGTGGCAACATTAATGAGCCTGCTTCCTATCCTGATTGGGATGGATAAGATACCAATTTGAGCATCATCTCCACAGTTTCCTACTTGCAGTTTGAGGATTCCTTATTGCAATGCTTCCCAAACTTTTTCCTTTGTTACCCAAAACTGCTTATCAGAACTTACCGAATTTTGAGAACTGGATGTAAAATCCTTCCTTCAATATAACTTTGAATGGTCATAACTTTGAATGGTCCCTAAATGAATGATCGTAATTCAAGGACTACTTGTATTATAAAAACAGACATCATCACTGAATGATCTTTATGTCATTTCAATAAATTACCACTGGTAATTTCACAGATTTTCATCTTTGAATAAAATACTTCAGAATACTTTGGGAGGTTATTTTAGTATATTTCAGTACACGTGGCAATCTTTAAGTCAATTTAAATGTCCCTGTTGTAATGAGTAATGAGTTCATGTGTTGTTAAGGAAAAAACACTTTTACCCAATTTGGGGCAATTTACCCAAGTTTGGGAAGCACTGTCTTATGGACATGTCCCCATGACATTGCCTTTGACTCATCCCGCCAAAATTAAGGCCACTTAACCATATTTAGTTTATTTTATATTAAAGTGGCCATTCTCGTCTTTTTTTCTGACACAAAACATGATTTCTCACACTTTGGCAATGGTTGTCCCAAATGTGCTTTTTCAAGAGACAACTAGACTTTCTGGTTTATCTTTGAAGATGTTTCGCTGATAAGAAGCAAAAACGTCTTCAAAGATAAACCAGAAAGTCCAGTTGCCTCTTGAAAAAGCACCTTTGGGACAACCCTGGATGACCTGGATGACTGAGAATCTTCATAGCTATGCACTTTGGGATGAACACCAGAGCTGAAGAAGCTTCTTGGATGAGAAGCGAAACATCTTCAAAGAAAAACCAGAAAGTCCAGTTGCCTCTTGAAAAAGCACCTTTGGGACAACCATGACCTGGATGACTGAGAATCTTCATAGATATTTGGCAGTGGCTGTAGTAATCAGAGAGGTACCCAGCTTTTACTAGATCCTACCCTTGTGCATCTTCTCATTTACTGAAGGATTCCACCAAAAAATTCTCTATTTCTAGGCCGCATATATAAACCTGAAATAAGGCAAGCCAAGGGGACACTGCAAGCACGATCCTTTCCCTTTTCCCTTGGGTATGTCTAGTCTAGTGAAAAGGAGGACCAAGGGTGACATGATAGCAGTGTCCCAATATTTGAGGGCTGCCACAAAGAAGAGGGGAGGGGGGGTCAACCTATTTTTCAAAGCACCCGAAGGCAAGACAAGAAACAATGGATGGAAACTAATCAAGGAGAGAAGCAACCTAGAACTAAGGAGAAATTTCCCTAACAGTGAGAACAATTAATTAGTGGAACGGCTTGCCTTCAGAAGTGGTGGAGGCTTTTAAGAAGAGACTTGGACAGCCACTTGTCTGAAATGGTATAGGGTCTCCTGCTTGAAGAGGAGTTGGATTAGAAGACTTCCAACTCTGTTATTCTATGCTATTCTCTGAGGACGGAGTCTCTGCAGATGGTATTTCCTAGGACACAGGTCACCAACCGGTGGTCTGCGGACCACTGGTGGTCCGTGAGAAAATTTTGGTGGTCCGTGGGTCCCCCCGGCTGGAGAATTTGCATGGGGCCAAGCAAGCACTCATCTCTCAAGAACCCTGGATGAAGTTTTGGCCCCATGCAAATTCTTGAGCCCGGACGAAGTTTCCCGCGCCGCTTCAAACGCTGGTGCCGCACTACAGCTGAGAGAAGCACTTGGATGGGCTTCTCGAGAGAGGAGTGTTTGCTCGGCCCCATGCAAATTCTCCAGCCCAGACAAAGTTTCC
>QLTV01004098.1:1330710-1349477 GCA_003457575.1 Thermophis baileyi
TTCTTTCTTTCTTTCTTTCTTTCTTCTTTCTTTCTTTCTTTCTTTCTTTCTTTTTTGTTTTTGCATTATCTTTCTTCTGGATTAATCAGGGGGGAGGTACACCAACTCAGAATTTCAACGATTTCTTTATTTTCCCAGCAGATTATGAATTGTTCTGCAATAAAAGTTCATCAGCTGCCAATATTTTAAAACATCCATTTTTACTGCAGAGTACTGAAATCAGCTAAGTGTCAGAGTTCCAAATAGCGTCTAAAATAAGTCAAAGTCTCTAATAAAATATGGCTTCGGCCTGACACTAGGGCCTCTCCTGGAACTGGAAACTTTATTTGACTTAAAAAAGTGGTATCAAGAGCTGGTGGAGTCTTTGAAAACATCCATTATACGAATCCTGCATTGGATGAGATATTAACAAGGAACATTTAAAGTTTGTTTATTTATTAATCATATATATATAATCATCCATCTAATAAAAATGGAGCAGCATACAATAATCAAATTTCTGTGGGTCATTTAACTTACAACTCTTGATTCTCTATCATGGTGATACATCTAATGCAAACATTAGATGTAGACGCCCAGAGTCCCTTGGGAGTTGGGCGGCATACAAATTTAATAAATAATAAAAATAATAATAATAACATGGCAGATGAATAAAATAGTAAACTAGAGACAAATTAACTAGACAAGGGAAAAGCAATATGGTGAAGGCAGGCACCAATAATGTTTCTATGCACGCTTTCTATGGCACCAACCAAGCTCCCAGTCTAAAATTAAAATAAATTAAAATAAATAAAATGAAATAAAATAAACTGGCATTCAGTGAAACAAAACCAAACCAGGTGTTGACATCATCTTTACTTACAAGAGTGGCCACATAAGGCTTTCTCAGAAATAAAAATTGGTGGGTGGCTGCAGCCCAATTCTTTGTTTGGACATGGACCAACTTCCCTGCCACAAAGCTAAAGGCATAATTAGAGATGATTGTTCCACTTGGCCATCTGGTGAATAGACATTACTCCCTAGCCAGGCAACCATGGCAGAAATTCTGCGACTAGAAATGGCTTTTCAACAGCCCTGCTCTCTAAAGACCAAAAGTCAGGAAAAGCTGCCTCAGGTCTAGTCTGCTTCAAAACTGAACTGTGTGTAGATATGAATAGGGCTCGGCAAGCTCAGTGAGGAAAAAGAATGTACTGTAGTGCATACAAAGAGGGACATCAAGACAAAGAATGCACTGTATCTTGCTCAATTTTGAAATGAATCAGAAGCAAAGGCCAATGTTGATAGATAAGGAGCTCCTAGCATTTATCCCATAGATATCAGTAGGCGGCACTAGATCTAAGCCTAAGGCTGGAATCCAAAGCCTAATTACCATAATTGAGAGTAACTACCTTCTTCACCTTCAGCCTTCCATTAATCCCAGGCTGGATCCACACATTATATTATGCAAGAATATGATTTAATTGTTTTCAGTTAGGACTTTGTAGGAATTTACCCATTGTGGCTTATAAACAATGACTTATGCCTTGCACAAGGTATGAATGTAGCCCTTTCATTGATTCACCTGAGTTGGGTGAAAAAAAGTAAGGTGTTATGTGTTTTCTTACATGAGTAGTGCTAAAAATAATTAAGAAATAGAGCTGGATGCCACTAATATATTGATTAAAGGGTATTTCTTTTTTTTTGGATGTTCATGGTAAATATAGTGCCACCTTCTACTCTGACATCATCCTTCCAGGGAACTATGACAATGTCTTTAGGAGAAGAAGTTGGGTCTTATACTCTCCCAAATAGAGACATCTTTTTTTGATACTATTGGAGAGGCACGAGACAACTGAGTTTTCTGAGCCATGGGGATGGGTTGGTTTGCTCCAACTGGAGGCTCAGAACAATTTTCTATGACTACCATTAAAAGTGTGATGTGGCATGAGTCAGCCCTATCATGTGTGGCCTAACATCCTGACCCATCTTCTCAACAATAGTCTAGTCCAGGGGTCTCCAACCTTGGCAACTTTAAGAGTTGTGGACTTCAACTCCCAGAATTCCTCAGCCAGCTGGCTGAGGAACTCTGGGAGTTGAAGTCCAAAAGTCTTAAAGTTGCCAAGGTTGGAGACCCCTGGTCTAGTCAGTGATTAATGTTAGCTGTTCCACAGATGGACAAGGCACCTTATAAAACCTGGAGATAGATGGACAGAAAGAATGGGAGTTTGGGTTGCTGTCTTGTCATGAGAGTTTTGTAAGCTGAAGGCGAGAGCCCTTCTTAAAAATTAATATCGAGCTAGTCTTTCTCATTTTGAAATCAACCCAAAACAGCAAGAGAAAGATGCCCACTGGAGTTTGCTTCGAGTGGGAAGCTTCAGTAAAAGGACCAGAAGAGTTAACAAAAGCTTCTGACATCAAAGAGCACCTGGAAGATGACTAAAGGGGCTAGAAATGCTTCCACTGAACAAGACCCTGGGGACTTCGAAGCTAACCATATCTGTCGCTGTCGTGTGCTCTTCCTCTGATTGTTTGACCTTTCCCCCTTCAATGTTGTCCCTTCCCTCCCTCCCTCCCTCTCTCCTATAAGGACTGGAAGCGATTGGGTACCTCTTGTTATTTTCCCTTGTGTTTCCGCATTGGGGTAAAGGAACTTGGATAGTGTGCTAATTGTACCTGATGATATATATATGCCATGACACTAATTGTTTCCAGTACAAGGGGTCAATAGATTGTAAATGGCCAGCTGGAGGAAGAAGGGCACTTCTAAAGAAGGGGAAGTCACTTCTGTTAATTAAGCAGAATTGAATAGATGGACACTTCCATTGCAGATAGGATTAGAAATTATCTGTAATGGATAACCATCCAAGGCTGGGCTGGAAGGGGTAAGGTGGGACTTGCATTGAACACACAGAGAGATAGGCTCTTTCCATAAAGAAGATTGAAATTTCACATTCCACTTATTTTCTTTTTGGTTACCAAAGTGCAAAAGTGTATTTATGAGCACAATTTGCTCAGAGGTAGTTGTAAATGTTTTTCAGATCAATAAATACTTTAAATTTGAAAGATCAACACCTCTATTGTAATCAATCTAATCTTTATTAGAATTTTGACTTTTTGTTGCAATATATAAATAAATGCAAATGTTGCTATTTTTGTCTATTTGTTGCAAGAAATGAAGACCCAGCCGTGATTTATGGTTAAGGTGAACCAGATAATGAAGCATGTTCCACAAATCATGTTAGCACAAGGTATGAACACAATCCCAGTTTAATCTGGCTCTCAATTTTTCCAATTCCTGCTATAGGCCAATTGATAACTTGCTTGAAAAAAGGAATATTTACAATTTGTTTTATAATCCCACTGTTATCTGTAGGGAATTGAACACATTTCTAGAGGCTGATTCAGGATTAATTCCCCCATTAATTTTCCATGGTTTGCTTTGTTTTTAGTATGGTCTGATTTGTAGCATGTAGCCCAGTTCTTAAATTTTTTTGCAAGTGAGTTCCTACTTGTCATATCGAAATATATTGTCTGCATTCAAACATCAGACAATGCCATGGTTTACTTAAGAATGGCTTAATGAAGAACAGCAATGGCTACTTGACAGAACAAACCACAATAGCAGAGTTATCTGGCAAAGTATACAATGTGTTTTTCCAGTCGTTATCTTTTACAATCCCAGATTTGATTTCCCTGGATTCCAGCATCCTGTGATATTGGAAGAATTCTCATTGTTATTGCTGGACGATGAAAAGTAGGTGAGCAGAGGTTATACTGGACAATGAGAAATAGATTGGTGGGCAAAGTTTTACCAGATGAAGGTGGCATAATCTGCTAGGATCCCAAACCGATATAGCAGAAGCAACTAGAGTTACCCATTCTCTCATTCTCACCCTTTAGTTCTGACTCCTCCAACCAACAAGCGGATTGCAAAGAAAGCAGTGAATGACTCTCAGCTGCAGAAATGAGGCAGAAGGGTAAATAAAATTAAATCAAAGCCGTATGTGGTCTTAGGGCAACCCCTTGACCCAAGGAACTGTTTATTAAGAATTTGCATGCTTGGAATCTGCTGTACATATTGAATAGTGTACAAGCTGCTGGAAAGTATCTATATCTATACTGTGGCTATCTAAAAAAAAAAAAAAATGCTCCAAATTTGTGTTTGTTGAAAAAACTCTACATGTGATCAATCGTTCATGCAGCATGGAGATAAATGTTATCATTTTCAGTCTGTAGATTACTGTACGTTGAGGACCCAGATTGTTGGGGGCAATATGCTGACTCTGTGAACCGCTTAGAGAGGGCTGTAAAGCACTGTAAAGCAGTATATAAGTCTAAGTGCTAGTGCTATTGCTACGTTGTGATGAAAGGCACATAAATAATAGTTGGTTAAAGAAATACTGGCTTCTGATATTTTCTGCACCATATTGCATTTGGCATGCACGTATGCAGAAAAGGGACCCTTTGTTGTTTGTCTAGTCCAGAGTATACACAACTCTGGGTTTATAACTGTGAAAGGTAGCTCTAATAGAGTTCCTTAAGCAGTGTCTCTCTGTTCCCAGGTGACACAAAAAGTCCAGGAATGAAAATGCCTGGAGTCTGGGGATAAAAAGGCAATCACATCCATATACCCTAAATCTATTAGTACTTAACATAACAGTAATGTAGTACTAACTGGAAAGAGAGAATCCTGTGTTCCTAGCAACAAACGGAAGGGAGTTTGTGGAAAGCAAACAGGTTCAGAGCCTCTGTAACCGATGCACCTTCTTTGTGTAATAAACCACCTCTGGAAAGATTCTTAATTTATCCCCTTACAGCAGCAGTTCTCAACCTGTGGGTTGCGACCCCTTTGGGGGTCGAACGACCATTTCACAGGGGTCGCCGCGCGCGTTAGCCCGCCATCTTGGTGCCACCGTCACTGCAGGGGTGAAATGCTCCTGGTTCGGCCATGCCTGCGGGTCGCTGGACAGCCGGTAGCGACAGAAGCGGGAGACTTCGCCCACCCACCCGGACGCCGCCATTTGGGTTCTTTTACCCTCTGCGCATGCGCAGAACGCTTTGCGCATGTGCAGAGGGTAAAAGAACCCAAATGGCGGCGTCCGGGAGGGTGGGCGAAGCCTAGCGCTACCATCGCTACTGGCTCTCCGACGACCGGCAGGCACGCCCGAACCGGGAGCCTTTCACCCCTGCATGCTGGTCTTCCTATGCTGCACGGCAGCGGGGGGGGTCACGGGGGGGTCGCGGCATTAGAAAGGTTGAGAACCACTGTTCTAGTCTAACCCCCTGCTCAGACAGGAAACCCTATACAATTTCAGACAAATGGTTATCCAATCTCTTCTTAAAAACTTCCAGTGTTGGAGAATTCACAACTACTGGAGGCAAGTTGTTCCACTGGTTAATTGTTCTAACTGTCAGGAAAGTTCTCCTTAGAGGAACTTCTCTCCTTGATTAGTTTCCACCCATTACTTCTTTTCCTGCCCTCAGGTGCTTTGGAGAATAGCTTGACTCCCTCTTCTTTGTGGCAGCCCCTGAAATATTGGAATTCATCAATGGAATGTCTTGCCTCCAGAAGTTGTGGGTGCTTCATCAGTGGAGGTTTTTAAGAAAAGTAGTTGGACAACTACTTGTCTGAAATAGTATTGGGTTTCCTGCTTGAGCAAGGGGTTGGACTAGAACACCTCCAAGATCCCTTCCAACTCTGCTATTGGTTTCTGTTTAAAGCCCAACTGGGTGTGTGCGTGCTGCAATTGAAGCCACAGCTTTGTTGGTTGGCTGAATGGGTTGGTGAGTTCGTTCTTCCTTCCAGCCTGCGAGTTCTGCTTGCTAGTAAGACAATGCTGACTTTTGAACCTCTAACCACTAAGCAAACAGACCTTGCGCTCCGTTCCACAATCCAAATATACATTATTGACCTTCCGTTCCCTAGCAACGGAGGTATCAGGGGTTTCCTCCATTGCCTGCCTGGCAGCCGCGGTTGGGGTGTGGAGGCGCTTTCAGTGCTGCTGGGCAAGATGGATCTTTCCGGGAAAGCAAGCCCACCGCCAGACGGCTTGCCCTCTGCGTCCTTCCAGCTATTAGTTTATGGTTAATCGCTTCTTAAAGAGGTACCGGGGCTCCAGGCTGCCCGGAGGGGGACGAGGGTGGGGAAGAGGACATGGAATGTTTGTCCATTGTTTCTTACTGAGCCCTCCCGGATTCCATGGATTGGCCCTCCCTCCATAAGGAAGAGGGGAGAGACAAGGCGGAGGGCAGTTAGGCTATCGGATGGCGCAAGTTTAGCTCCCCAGGTAGCTAGCAAGCACACCAGGTCTCTTCATCAGGTGCACTGAAAGGAAGAATGCTCATGCTTGCCAGCCCTTTGGCCCCCCTTCGAATAAAAACAGGATCTAAATCTACTAAGAAAATCATAGGGTGACCTGTACCCAATTGTTGTACTACTAAAAGTAATAGCAATAGCACTTAGACTTATATACCGCTTCACAGTGCTTCACAGCCCTCTCTAAGCAGTTTACAGAGTCAGCATATTGCCCCCAACAACAATTTGGGTCCTCGTTTTACCCACCTCGGAAGGATGGAAGGATAAGTCAACCTTGAGGAGCAACCTTGAGGAACAACTTCTCCAATTAAGTTTTTGTTTTCCAAACTGGGACCCCGGAGAGATCCATTTGCAATACTGTAATGTCACAAAGGTATCTTCGAACGCACTCCGTGTGACACATCTGGACAATATTGATGTAAGGAGATGTTGATGAATAAAAGTTTGCAGAACCTGCCTGTGCAAATTTATCTGCTGTGGGTCAGAACATCTGGGCATCGTGTTTTATTACTAGTGGATAAAAGAGGGTCAAGGGCCAAGCTTCATATATTTGCCACCTATAAGAATGAGGTTAGGCCCAAATGATAAAGATCCTTCCAGCTTTTTTCTTGGATCAGCTGTGGTTGATGGAGGGCCAGTTCAAGTTTTCTGTATTTCATAATTCTGCTTGGGGGAAAAAAAGGAGTGACTTGGACTTCAATTCCTAGTTTAGCTCTAGAATGGCCACTGTTACCATTCGGAAGAAGCAGCTCTTTGTTCAGGCATCTTAGTACAGGTACCGTAGTCCTCGACCTACGACCACAATTCAGCCCAAGATTTCTGTTGTTAAGTGAGAAAATTGTTAAGTGAGTTTTGCCCCATTTTACAACCTTTCTTGCCATAGTTGTTAAGTGAATCACTGCAGTTGATAAGTTAGTAACCCGGTTGTTAAGTGAATCTGGCTTCCCCATTGACTTTGCTTGTCAGAAGGTCACATAAGGTGATTACATGACCTTGGGACACAGAAATGGTCATAAATATGAACCAATTGCCAAGCATCTGGATTTTGATCACATGATCATGACGATGCTGCAATGGTCATAAGTGTGAAAAATTGTCACATTTTTCAGTGCTGTTGTAACTTTGAAGTGTCACTAAATGAACTGTTGTAAGTTGAGGACTACCTGTATTTCATCTTTAATCAGGCTAGAGATCTGTGGGTAGCAAAAATTCAGATGACCAGGATACATAAGATGCTCTGGACTTTTGAAGCCTAGATCTTTAACATATTATGTTTCTCTTTTCTTTTCTTTTTTTCTTTCTTTTCTTTCTTTCTCTCCCTTCCTTCCTTCCTTCCTTTCTCCCCCCTCCCCCCCTTTCTTTCTTTCTTTCTTTCTTTCTTTCTTTCTTTCTTTCTTTCTTTCTTCTTTCTTTCTTTCTTTCTTTCTCTTTGTTTCTTTGTTTCTTTGTATCTTTCTTTCTTTCTTTCTTTCTTTCTTTCTTTCTTTCTTTCTTTCTTTCTTTCTTTCTTTCTTTCTTTCTTTCTTTCTTTCTTCCTTTCCTTTCTTCCTTCCTTCCTTTCCTTCCTTCCTTCCTTCCTTCCTTCCTTCCTTCCTTCCTTCCTTCCTTCCTTCCTTCCTTCCTTCCTTCCTTGCTACTAAACAGAGAAGACAAGAGGTTTGCAGGATATTCTGCCTCAGCTATTTTTGGAACACTCTATGCAGGCACAGAAACCCCCTTTGACACGTGGCTCTTCACAATCTCCTCACCAGAAGCTGAGACCACAGGGCCTCAAGACTTAATTCAGATAAAGATGCTGCTGCCTTGAATCTTCGTTGAAGGAAAATGTTCCTTCCATGCTTTGCACAACCTTAATTCAGTGTAGCACTTGAATACATATCTCACTCCCCTGGTGGAAAGAGGATTAGGTTTCCTTCATACAAGAATACACATATGCAATTCTAATAGAGGAAGACCTGTCAGCATGTACATCTTAAGATAATTAACAATCTGAAATTTTAAAACAGCCAGGATGTACCTCTGCTTAACAAATCTAGCAACGGTGATAGATTCATCCGTTAGTCTTCTGTGTGACTTTCCCCCCTGAAAATGTTAATCCTGAGCTAATAAAAGGACTCTGCAATTTCATATTTAAGTCACTATCCTTGTTATTGTTGTTGTTAGAAAAGACTTATTCAAGTAAAAGCATTCTCATTTTTGTGTCAAAAAAGTTTTGATTATGACAGTGTATGCATTGATTTGCTCATGTGCGTTTTTAATATTACTTCCATCTCCATCAGGATTCCTGTTTTTCTTCAAAGAATATAACTATGATTACTGATGAAAATAACAAACTCTTTCAAGAATACCAACATAATTAAGTTAGGTTACTGTCCAAGAGAGAAAAAACACTATTTGATTAATATTTTTAAACTGCATTATTTGGATACAGTCTAGGTGATATTAAGTATTTCTACCCATTTTACATGGAGAAAGTAACCGTGTAATTTCCTTGAATGAGTTTTCACTAAATCATGCTATTGATGTGTTCAAAAGAAAAAGAAGGCAAGTATGGATGTTTACACACTTAAACTCATTTCCAATTGTTTAAACAGCTGGAATTTAGGGGACTCGCTGGAAAGAATTTAACCAAGAGAACTTAGATGGTTTCTCACAACATCTAGATCTCAGATTTAAGAGGGTTTTTTTTGCAATAAACTGATACCTTAAAGCTGATTTACTAGAAATTATTTCCACTGAAATCATTGAAGCTGGTTTCTATTTGGGATGTAGACAGGTATTACTCTAAGGCAGTGGTTCCCAAACTTTTTTTGGCCATGCCCCACCTAAGCATCTCTAAAATCCTGATGCCCCCCCCCGTGACATATAATTCTTACTATTCAAAAAGTGAACTACTCACGTGGAGGAAGCCTAAAAGGCCATTAACTTGGTTTAAACAAGGTTCCAATTGCCCCCATTAAAAATCAAATTGCCCCCCTGTGGGGCGTGGGGCATGGGCCCCATGTTGGGAACCACTGCTCTAAGGTTTTACTATATTTTCCTCCTTTCTACCATTCATAAAGTTTCAAAAAGTATTTCCTTTTTTCCTCCTCCACTATGGAGCCTTCCTTCTAAGTTCCATCCATTTTTCTCTAAAGCAGATTTCCAGCTAGGTGTCCCCCAGGTGTGTGGGGTGATAATGACCATCACTACCGGCCAATATGGGCAAGTCTTTCTCAGTTCTTAAGGCTGTTTTCTGAAAGTCCTTCAAACTTTCAAAGGGACTAGTATTTAAATGCTAATGAACTATATCTCAGAAATTGCACAGGTTGCACAGAGGCTACATGTGTATGGCAGCCCTGATCTGGTAGCCCATATTAAGAGTCTTGATGAAAGGAAAAATTCCAAGCACTTGTGATTTTTCATGGAAATCACTGAAAACATCTCACAGGAAATCAGAGGTGGGATTCAGCCGGTTCGGAACAGTTCGGGCGAACTGGTAGTGGTGACCTGCGGGTGGGCACAATCCCGTCCTATATCGCTGTGTTTTTTGATGCCGCACGCATGCGCGGACGTAGCGCGTGAGTGAATTGCCGTGGTTTTTGACACCGCATGCATGCGTGGATGGCACGCACGAGCGAATTGCCGTGTTTTTTGATGCAGCGTGCATGTGCACAAGGCGTGTGCTCACATTTTCGATTCTGGGCGAACCGGTTGTTAAATTATGTGAAGCCCACCTCTGCACAAGATGTATGACAGGTTCCATAATGCTTTGACCATAGGAGGGACAAGTTGCTATTAGTAGATCTGTCTGTTTATCTATCTGTTCATAAACACAATCAAATTAAGTAAACCAAGCAATACAGCGTACATGTAGTTCTGTGGTTCTCACCTGTGCCCATTCATGTGAAATTCTGAGTTGGATGGAATCCAGGACTTTAGTTCCATAGTTCTCTACTTACATCCCATTGAAATGAATGGGTCCGAGCAAAAAGGGCATGGCTTCATTTCCATAAAGTTGGCTTGAGCTCAAAGAAGTTTTCCTGGATTGTTCGTGCTTTTCACAGCATGAATTCTACATGTTTTGTTTGAAAGTCAGCTTAAACATGTAAAATGAAAAAAGAGCACATCGTTCTAGCTCTAAGGTAAGGGTGCTTGCATATGTATTCAATACATAAATTGTTTCGTTTATTATTAATTTACATGACTCAGTTTCCTTTTTTTTAAGGAAATCTATTTTCAAGTAAATGGCTGATGATCAAGGCGAGTGGACCCGGCTGCACTTTCTTTGACCTCTCAGCTCCCAAATGACCCCCCCAAAGATGCTAGTCAGCAGATGTGGGGATGAATGGAGAAAAGAGAAATCAATATCATTGGCAGATGCCAGTTCGCCAGCATGGGTGCCCGTGGATACAAATTCACATGCCATGGATTACAGCTTTTTGAGTTCAGTCCTGCCCGTTCCAAATTGGACAGACTTTTGCAGAAACTGGCATTAAAAGTTAGGCTGCAAATTTTCTTGGGTCCCCCTCTTGAAGCCCTGTAGAATGATCAAAAATTGCCTTTATTCTTATAAATGATGTTTTTCTTATCAGAATGAACAGAGTTCCATTCCAAATTCGGATTAAGGATTAGGGTGCTATACCCCAGTCAGGATTTTCTAATTATGTTAGATTTTAATAACCTGCAGCCAGTAGCACCAGATTCAAGAAATCTAGTTTCCTCATTTGCAACTTAAATCAGTTCCAGAATGACCTGGTAGTAACCCCAGTATTCCCCCTTCTTGAGCACAAAACATTGGCTTTCTTTGCTCAAGCCCATATGTCACAAAATCTGCTAATCGTTCAGTAACAGAGCTAGCTTCTGCTGTGTCATCCATCACTGAACCAACGTGGGTAGATGTTGTTGTTCTTCCTCCTCCATATTTGAGAAGGCAAATTGATGTAAGAGGGCTAAGCTTGAACAGCTATTGGAACATTTTGGGAAGAGCTGCCTGTATCTTAGGAGATGGCAGAAAATGTATTTCAACAGGCAAATGATGTCCTCAAAATATTTACCCCAATTCCCAAATATAGGCATTATATTTTGTTAAGCAGCCCAGGCAGTAATGAGTCAGAAGGGGATGTCATCGACAGGATAACAAGGATTAAAGGATGCTCACCATCACAGGTAAGGCTCAGTGTGAATCTTACTGTCAAGCTGATTCTAAAAATATTCTCTATTGAAAAAAAAAGTCCTCATAAAAATAGATTTTGTTCGTAGTGTGCTGCTAACATCAGAGACAAAGAGATGGCAGGCAGGAGGCAGGACATAATATCATCACCGCTTGTTTATATGCTTGTTTTCAATAAATTACCACTCAATGACTTGTTTCAAAGCATCTCAGCAGCTTCCTCCTCTTACGCTTTCCTGCCGGTTGGGAGGTGAATGGTTCTCCTTTTCAGTTTGTTTAGGATACCAGAAAAACAAAGTAAAATGTGGTTTAATTTCTTCTTTTCCCCCCCGTTAACATTTATCATTAACCCAACACATTGGTAATTAAAAAAACAAAACAAAACAAAACAAAAAGAATAACAAGCAGGCATTCCAGGCCCAATTCCCTGAGAAAAGGTGTTTTTTCATTGCAGAGTTAAATATCAGTTATGTGATATCTATGGCAGCATCCGGGACAAGAATAAAACAAATTAAGGAAAATCAACTGCCTTCCTCCTTCCCCCGTTGGCCCAGAGTATATTGGTCGGCCCGCAGTGTATTTTTTATAAATGGGCAGAACATCCCAAAGTGTGACGCTGTTCAGTGCAGTCCCATCCTAGTGCAGGATATGGAGAGTCACCACTTGCTTCATCGGTTTCACTCTTGGATTAGTGGTTTTGCTTCCTCCTGGGCTGGCTGGTGTGTGGCCGGCGTGGTCTCTTCCTTTTCTGTATGGAATGCAGAAACTCTTCAGCTACTCAGTCTTTCCTTATGATGGCTGTCACTGTGCAATAGTTGGGGTCAAGCCAGTAGCACCCAACACACCTCCACTGGGACCAGACCCAGGAGTCCCTGCCTGCATGGAGGAGACAGGACTCAGGGGTTCAGATCCACTGTGCACTCCTCCAGGCTGAGATAGTTGTAACTTTTTCTTGTTGATTTTCCTTTCTTTCGCCCGCCTATTTTGAAACCAGATTTTCACCTAGGGAGGAAGACAGAGTTGGTGTCAATAATAGTGAGCTAGATATTTTCAACTTCACAGTCTAGTTTACAACCTAGAATTCCTGAGGGCCTCCCACCCAAGGATTAACTAGACTAGACCCATCCTTATTACTTGCCATCCAGACAAGGTCAGTGAGATGGCACCAATTCTCAGGGCAGAGATTCAGGGTCAGCTTGGCTAAAACTGCTTTGGATGGATTGTACTCAAGTCTGGGAGTCTGGGCACAATCAGAGGTGAGTTTCAGCAGGTTCTGACCAGTTCTGGAGAACCGGTAGCGGAAATTTTGAGTAGTTCGGAAAACCGGTAAATACCACCTCTGACTGGCCCCGCCCCCATCTATTCTCTGCCTCCCGAATCCCAGCTGATGGGGAGGGAATGGGGATTTTGCAGTATCCTTCCCCCAGGAGTGGGGTGGGAATGGAGATTTTACAGTATCCTTCCCCTGCCACACCTACCAAGCCAAGCCATGCCACGCCCACAGAACCGGTAGTAAAAAAAAAAACTTTGAATCCCACCACTGGGCACAATGAGGAGTTTATCCACACAACACTCCTATGCAAATTTACCTATAGAGTACAACAGGATTTACTCTGAGTAAACATACAGAAGGGATTGGATTAGAAAAGCAAAGCTCTCCTGCCTACCCTCTTTTTAGTGGAGATTTGCAGAAAGAGGGTAGACTTGTAATAAATTCCAGAGAATCTAAGCAGAAAGATCACTTATGTTTAGAAGGAAGGAGAAGACCATCTTGTTTTCTTATGGGAAACAAATATTTCCATTTTGTTGCAACATTAGAATCAGAATTTTGTCTATTATGTGTAAAGTATCTCCACTTCTCAATCTGGCCAGCCTTAAGACAATGTTTCTCAACCCTGATAGCTTTAAGATGGGTGAACTTCAACTCCCAGAATCCCCAGCAGCATGGTGAGGGAATAGGGCTTTAATCAAATGGTCTCTAGGCTAAGAAACAGAATACTAGAAACTCAGCACTTCTGTAAATGTTAGATGATGTATGATAACTTCATCTTTTAAAAAACATATAATAAATTGAGTGTTTTATATACCAAAATCTGGGAATGTGGATCAAAGCAATGTGACTAGTAGTAAATTATGCTTTTGTTCCATGCAGCCTACTACCATCCCATATATCAGGGGTCTCCAACCTTGGCAACTTTAAGCCTGGCGGACTTCAACTCCCAGAATTCTGGGAGTTCAAGTCCTCAAGTCTTAAAGTTGTCAAGGTTGGAGACCCTTGCCATATATGATACTCCAAAATTACAGACAGGAACTCAGAACCTGAGAGTTTCTCCATACAAAGTCTGCGTTTTAGCACTGAGCTATGACTCTTCCTAGTTAAGCATTGTTAGATATAACCCAGGATACTCAAGGTATAAATGCAGCCTCTATGTGCATCTTTATAAGACCCAGTGCTATTAATCCAGTGAAGCTTACTTCAGAACAATTATACAACACATAACTAGAATGCCTGTGCCATCAAGAACTTAATTGTGAACCTAAATGATTTACCAACCACAAACCTCACCACACAATTCACTAGAACAGATAGTACATGTGTTATCTGTGACTGCCTAAACAGGTGACCTCAGAACATATAGTAGTTTTCGTCTACCTATAAGACAGTAGAAAGCACTTTGCCAAAATTTTAGCATGACCAAAAAAGGAATATGGTAACACCCTCCCTCCATCAGCATATTACAAAAAAGAGCACAATGTTATTCCTAAATATACTGCTTGCTGCCTTCCAACCAAAGCTGGGTTTAAAGCTCTACTACACTACTACACAACAGATTAAAATGCTTCCAGGATCCACTGACACATGTAATATTTTTTGGTCCAGTCTTCAACTACATCAATGCCACCATCTAATAGGGATAGGGAGTTTTCTTGCTTGCAGGAAAAAGCTTTTGTAGGTTTAAGACTGAACGTAGTGTGCGTTGCGCATTACATTTGAATTCAGAAAGGTTTCTTTGCAGTGGTGATTGTATCAAAGTAGAAAGCTGGGGCCTTTTTGTGTTTTTCAGAGCAAGAGGAGAAAAGGAAAGGAAAGAAAAGACAATTAAAATGAATTTTAGAGGACAGATTGGGGGAAAGCGTATCGTTGACTTATATCCAAAATTCAACAGTAGGAAGTAGCAAAATCTAGGACACATTAGAGGCTGATTTTTTTTAAATATTCACCAAAACACCTGCAAAAGGGGGCGGGGGGGGGAAGCAAAGCTACTAGTCATGTGGGAAATGACTCAGAACAAATGCACCTCCAGGAATGCCAAGGACACACGGAGCAGGGGTGGTGCTCAGAAGTTAGAAATACAAGTCTATTGGACTTTGAAAATGAAGGTGTGTGTGTGTGTGTGTGTGTGTTTTGCAATAACAACTAAGCAAGCAAAGGGTATGCTAAGATGTCTTCACTGATAACTAAGGGGGTAAACAAAATCTGGCAGTGTTGGTATATAAAGGTGGCAAATAACCAACTTTGTACAATAGATACACATGCACTCTTGGATTTAAGCCTCCTCAAATCTAAATGCAAACATTTAGGCATGCCTACATACCATGGAGATCAAACGGACCTTAAACCCATTCCCATCCAGTAAGATCTTTCCTCATGATATTTAGTACCTGGGGGCATTCAGAATACTTCGCATGCATTTTTAGATTTAGATTTAGATTTAGATTTATTATATTTGTATGCCGCCCAACTCCCAAAGGACTCTGGGATCCTTTGGTTGGAAATCAGGATCATTTAAAAAATGATCCTGATTTCCAACCCTGCCCCCCCTTTTTTTTTGACATGCACCCCTGTTACAGATGGGAAGATCAGAGGGATAATAGCTTAGCCCACTCTGTTATGAGAAAATTGAACTAGGAATTTTCTGGCTTACTGCTTATTTACCTTTAAATTATTATGCTATCTTGTATCATGCACTCAGCGCTCTTGATGTAATATGGAAGTAAACGCCTCTTCTGGTAATATACAGACCCTGAGTTCACAGAACCAATCCTCATTCTTCTGAGATGGCAGGAAAAGCAGCCAAGAGTAAAGATCTTCGCATGAAATGAGGAAGAAGGACAGACACAATCTTTAAAAAATTTCATGCGCTTCTCGATTGCCCATGGCGTACTTAATTTTTAATCCATGCAGGGCTTTTTTAATCCATGCAGGACATGATGTGATATGCATGAGTTTTAAATTGTTTTAATGTTTAATGTTTTATAATTGTTTATGATGTTTTATAATGTTTTCTTTTTTATGATGTTTTTTAATGTTTATTTGCTGTTGTTAAGCCACCCAGAGTCCTTTGGGAGTTGGGCGGCATACAAATATAATAAATAAATAAATAAATAAATAAATAAATAAATAAATAAATAAATAAATAAATAAATAAATAAATAAATAAATAAATAAATAAAGGTTTGTTTAAGTTCAAGTGAATAATGGCATCAATAGGAAATAGATAAAGACTACAGGACACATATTCTCAAACATTGCGTGCAAAGTGAAGAGATTTCCTAATCACTGGAATTAATTTATTTATTAAATTTATATGCCATCCTTCTTACTGATCAGATGACCCTGGAAGGCTTACAAACAGTAAAAGGGTAAATATAGAAACAATTAAAATTACAAGTATATGCTATATAAAAACTACATAAGTCTTCATATAATCACCCGGCAATGAGATGGGTGGCATATAAATTTAATAAAACAAATAATAAACTACGCAAGTCTTCAATCCATGCATTTTATGCTTCAGATACAAGAGACACAAGCAAGCATGGTGCATTTACTATAGGCACATTTTCTATATTTAGTTTAGAAAGCAAAGATACTTATGATTTGGGAGGAACTCACAGGTTTTTCTTTGTTAATCCTTCTCAGGAATACCAATACCAACATCATCAATATCAACACCCTGACCGAGCAAAGAATGACACAATTGGATAGGGGCTACACGACAGCACTGAAGAAAGGAGATTTAACGGAGTGTGCATCCTTATCCTAAATTTCATATGCTATTAAAATAATGCTTAGGATCATCCAAGAGAACCCTTCATGTAAAGAGAGAGGAGGACAGATATTCAAACTGGCTTTAGAAAACGTAAGAAATGAGAGATGCTGTTGCTGATACAAGCTGGGTAATTGAGAAGGCCAAACAATATAAAAATGAAACCACTTTTGTACTTTAGTAACTTTAGAAATATAAATTTCTAAAGTTTGATTGTCTTGACCATGTCAAGCTATAAAATGACTATAAGGAAATTAGGAATCCCAGAACATATCGCTGTCCTCAGGTAAAACCTATCCACAGAACAAAAAGCCACAGCCCAGACAGAAGAAAGTAAAATAGTCTGGCTCTAAGTAGGCAAGGTACTCAAGTCTTCGACTTACGACCACAATTGAGCCCCAAATTTCTGTGGCTAAGTGAGACATTTGTTAAGTGAGTTTTGCCCCATATTACAACCTTTCTTGCCACAGTTGTTAAGTGAATCGTCGCAGTTGTTAAGTTAGCAACGTGGTTGTTAAGTGAATCTGGCTTCCCCATTGGCTTTGCTTGTCAGAAGGTTGCAAAAGGTGATCCCATGACCCCAGGACACTGCAACGGTCATAAATATGAGTCACTTGCCAAGCATCCGAATTTTGATCACGTGATCATGGGGATGCCGCAACAGTCATAAATGTGAAAAACAGTCATAAGTCACTTTTTTCATTGTTGTTGCAACTTCGAAAGGTCACTAAATGAACTGTTGTAAGTCGAGGACTATCTGAATATGCTTGTTCCATATTTAAATGTAGAAGGGCTAGAAGATGATGAATGTGGTTTAAACGTAGAGGAAGAAACAACAACAATTTTTGCTCTGCATAATCTATGAATGCAAATGATCTGCAAGTTCTAGTAATGAAAGCCAAGAAGTGAAGCAAAAAATGAGACTACAATTAAACAGAATGAAAGATCAAGCTAATGACTAAAGGTATAACAATCAATTGGCAATGAAATGGTAGATTCTGCATTTTAGAATCAACTATCAACAGTACAATAACTAGTCCAAAATACAATACAATACAATAACAGTCCAAAAATATTTCAGAGACTAGCATTTGGTAGAGTAAAGATCTCTTGGAAAAGATATTCAGATTCCATGATGCCTACAAACATCAAAATCATGCAACATTTTTCCTTATGATGCTCTATGGCAGGGGTGTCAAACTTAAGGCCCACGGGCCGCATCCAACCTGCAGGGTGCTTAAATCTGGCCGGTGGGGCCACCCTGGAAACAACGAAGGACCGGCCCGTGGTACCTCTGCTAGCGAAAACGGAGCTTGGAACACCCATGCGCAGCCCTCCCAGGTTCCGTTTTCAGCCACGACGGCCTTGTAAAGCCCTCTGCCAGAAAAAATGGGGCCGGGGGGGCATGTGCAGGAGGCCATCGTGGCCTGGCCACCCCTCCCATCCCCCCCCAGGTCAAACACAACCCTGATGCAGCCCTCAATGAAATTAGCAGTTAGACTTATATAGCAGTTAGACTTATATACCGCTTCATAGTGCTTTACAGCCCTCTCTAAGCGGTTTACAGAGTTAGCATATTGCCCCAACAATCTGGGTCCTCATTTTACTGACCTGGGAAGGATGGAAGTCTGAGTCAACCTTGAGCCGGTGAGATTTGAACCGCCGAACTGCAGCTAGCAGTCAGCTGAAGTAGCCTGCAGTGCTGCACTGTAACCACTGCGCCACCTCAGCTCATAATTGAGTTTGACACCCCTGCTCTATGGAAACAAAAGCTGGACTTGGAAGAAGCAAGACAGGAAAGAATTGGCACTTTTAAACGGTGATGTTGGAGAATACTCTTGAGAATACCATGGACAGCCAAGAAGCAAACGAATGGGTCATAGAACAAACCATTCCAAAGTGTTCACTCAAAGGACACTTGGCAAACGACCAGTCTCTTATTATAATTGTGGAGCTCTCTTGAGAAGTCTATAAGGCATGCTGGGAAAGGAGAAAGGAAGAAGAAGAGGATGATCAGCACCAAGGTGGATGACTCAGTTACAATGGTAATTGGTACAGTATTGGAAGACCTGAAGGTGGGGACAGATAATCTTGGAGAAAATCCATCTACTGTATGTTAAGAGTCAATACCAACGATGACAGATCATCCATCCATCCATCCATCCATCCATCCATCCATCCATCCATCCATCCATCCACCCACCCACCCACCCACCCACCTACCCATCCATGGATAGCAGGTTTTATTAAACTTCCTATATCTTCTTCT
>QLTV01004098.1:1349588-1365208 GCA_003457575.1 Thermophis baileyi
ATCTATCTATCTATCTATCTATCTATCTATCTATCTATCTATCTATCTATCCATCCACCCACCCACCCACCCACCCACCTACCCATCCATGGATAGCAGGTTTTATTAAACTTCCTATATCTTCTTCTTGGGTCATAATTCAAGTCCTAGTATAAGCTGAAGAAAACCTAGATAGTATAAATAAATTATTCCCTCGTAAAAACAAAGTAGAAAATAAAGGCTGAGACAATGACAACTATTATTATTGCTCTAAATCACAGGGATTTCTTCCCTTGTTTTTGATGTTCTTCCCCTAAAACCACAACTGTTGAAAAGAAAGTGGTAACCCCAACAATGGCTCTGAGCTAATGAAGAATTAATTCTGCATACATTTAAAAGGACATTTATATCAACCGTCTCCATTTGAATCAACCTGATAGCTGCAACAGATTCTGGGTTATGGCTTGTAAAGTTTTGATTAAAATATCCAAATCATTTATTGTTACATTTCTTTGACCTGAATCTATAAAAAAGCATAAAAGTTGCAAACCTTTAAGCTTTTCAAATACCTGAAAAGCACCTCTTAGCAGCCCTACAGTTTGCTACAGTACCTTAAATCTTCATCCTGCTTTGTGCATTTAAATTTGATTCTCAGAGGGTTGGCCCTAACTTTAGGTTAAACAAGAGTGAGCAACTGCTAGAAACCATGTAGCCCTTAGACCCCCCCTCCATTTTTCTGGGCTTCTAGATCTGGTCAACAACATTGGAGCCGAGGTGGCGCAGTGGTTAGAGTGCAGCACTGCAGGCTACTTCAGCTGACTGCTAGCTGCAGTTCGGCAGTTCAAATCTCACCGGCTCAAGGTTGACTCAGCCTTCCATCCTTCCGAAGTGGGTAAAATGAGGACCCAGATTGTTGGGGGCAATATGCTGACTCTGTGAACCGCTTAGAGAGGGCTGTAAAGCACTGTGAAGCGGTATATAAGTCTAAGTGCTATTGATATTGCTATTGCTATTTAATGGCAAACCACAATCAGAATTTGCATTTTCCCACTGGCTTTCATTTGTCAACAAAAGAAATAAATTGTATAAGCCATCAATATGACTTAAGACATGTAAGTAAAATGTTAACCACTCCCTCTCTCAAAACATGCAAAAAAAAAAAAAAAGGCAAAATGCAAACAATTCCAGTTCCCTGTTGTTGTGCAATATCATGGAATCATTCCCCACTTTGATCCTTGTTCATTAAAAAAAGTACAAAAGTGGAAAAGTATAATTCCTGATATAGAAAGATTTCTATATCCTGAAATACCGGTAGGCTGATACCAAGCTTAGGTGAAAGATTTTTGCAATTTCTCATGATTTATGTTCATAATTAGCTTTTTGAAAACAGCATATTCTGCTTGGATACCAATAGTCAGATGTCTGTGTACATAGCATTCTTATCCTTATCATGTGGATGCAAACAAGAATATACAGCATGCAAAACTAGGAAAAGAATAGACAAAATGCCAAAACCAGGAAAATGCTAGCTGACGATGTTGATGGAAAAAAAAAATCAGCTGTGGGTATGGTCCAGAAATATTAGGTCTCCGAGTTTAAATTTGGTATTTGAAACTTTCCTCCAAACTGTGATATTTCCATGAGGGGATAAAGAGATATCCCAATATTGTAGCTTAGAAATGAGGATCTTTTCATAGCTGGATGCTGCGCGTATTATTTTTTGGTATTCCAGGGTCAGGATGATGCAACGAGTGTAGGGGCAAACATTTTGGGACATGGAGGTCTTTGAGGTGTTTGGGGAGAAGATGAGGGTCCCACTCTCCTCTTTTCATTAGATTAAGATTATGTTCTAAGTTTTTAAAATGTTGATCATGGCAGGAACTATGCTACCAATTTCCAGCATATGGTGATCGAAAGTGGCTTTAGGAGTTACAGCAATGGAGTTTGGGAGTCCATTGTAGCCCATTCCTCTTCCAGGTTAGGCTTAGGGGGTCCAGCCAAACTTACTCTTAAAACCATTCCTTTTGCTTGAATAATGACTTTGAAATGAATTATTTGTGCTAAACTGTACTGAGCGAAGCAAGGACCAGGTACAAATCCCTAGCTATGAAACTGGATAGATCAATATCCCCTCCCTGTAGCTCTTCAACACATCAGGAAAGTGCTAGATTAAGAAAGATGCATTAGATAAACTTGGTCTCTTTATTAACTTAGCATAGCCCAACTTTTGGGATTGTGGCAATGAAATGGGAGAGTTTTGCACACAGCCTTCACATTCTGGGCAGAGACAGAATTTGAAAGATAAATGGCCTCTACATCACCTATCTCCATCACAAAATTTAAGGCTACTCCTACTAACTCTGGCTGAAATTAGAGACAAAAAGAGATTTTCACAGATTAAAAAAAAACAGACTCTTTATAATGAAGCTTTATTTGACTTTATGGGTAAGTTAACATGTTTTTCAGCACCTGGAGGCCACCAAATTAGGAAGGCTGTTTAAATCCAAGCACTAGTTCATTGTACAAGAATAAGCCTAGTTTTTCCACTTAGGGCATGCTAGACAAATGCAACCAACAGTGTAATTAATAATCCTGGGTCTCTGACAAATATTCTCTATGTGATAAACCTGTTTTATTTTATAGGAAGGGCAAAAGCTCAGTAGCAGAGCACTTACTTTGCATAAGAAATGCATTCTTGAAATTTCCACCACAGGCTGGATAGAACTGGTTTCCCAAACTCTGGACAGCTGTCTATCATCCTACAGTGACTCTGAGTAAATTAAGGTGGTATTTTTTCCATTCTTAAAACAGAGTTTGTTTCATACTGAAAGGGACATTCATTTACATATTCTTAAAAGGCAGGGTGGCTTGTTTAACACAAACACTTTGGTGTATTATGTTTTATTAGTCATTGTGTGCATTTATCGCTGTAAACAAAAGTAAGATCAGGAAGGTTTACTGGAAGAAGGGAGGGAGGTTGAATACAGAGTGGGGAAGCTTGGAAACATTACACGGAGCAAAGTCTTACTTGTCTCTCTGACAATCCCAGTGTGGCTGCTAGCTCAGCTTTTCTCCGAATGGTGATGTAACGGCTATAGTGAAACTCCTTCTCCAATTCAAGTCGCTGTTGATCTGTGTAGACCACTCGGTACTTGTCTTTCGTCCTGGTTTTCACTGGGAAAAAGAGGCATAAGTGAGTTGAAAAAAGCACACTAGCAGCATCATATTTAAATGCCCACTTCTGAAATTATATATAAACAGAGCATAGGCTGTACATAAAATGCCAACTAGCTTCCAGCAATGAAGTTTTTGAACACAGTGGGAAAAGGAGGAAATCTCCTTTAGAATATGATCAAATTCCAAATAAGATTTAGATATTTCCTCCCCGTTTCCAAAACTCAGCTAATTATTTTCACCACCTCCCACTCCAACAAGTTAGAGAAGGATTCTCCTTTTTTTTTTTACCAGTTTAAACTTACTAAACCCTTAAATGTCTGGCTCAAAGAGGAAGTGATTTTCAAACAATGAGTGCTTGTAAAAAGCAAGCAGCTGCAGGATTTATGGCCACCAAACTAAACACATCCACACAAGCCAGTGTGTTGGGAGGGTGGGTTGCACTTTGATTTGTGGGTGTATATTGTAACTGGGCCTGTTATGATCAGTGCTTAGAATTAAAAGCAATTTATCCTTGAAAATGTACTTAGGAAATCAGCTTTCAGCATGGATGATATACACAATGCAGACCCAACAAATAAGCACTCTTAGGCAATTCTGAGTGCAAGGAAAGAGACTTAAGTGCATGTTCGTTCATTTACAAGATATCCTTGAGGCATAAGACCTACTGAAATGAGTTGCACATGGGAGCTTGACAATTCATTTCAACGGGGCTTGGGCAAAATCCTACTAAATTATATTTGTGATGTAGAATATGTCAAATAACTGGTACAATCATTCAAAATGATATCAATCTACATTAACACTTTTTCAACTTAGAATGAAGACCTAAGATATTCAGAAAGATATTTTCCCCCCAAGTCACATTAGTATTTGTATACATTTCTATTTTCAAGTTCTGATTTTCCAAATAAAGAATGGCAACTTTAATTACCGTACATACATGGATAAATACAATGTTAGCCAAGTACAATGTCTTTTGGATGAAGATGGTCATCTTAAAATCACCTTTGATCTGGGCAAGCTGTGAGTTTGATTAGTTTAACAAGTTATATTTGACAGGAACTCCTGTGCAGGAACTCCAGTTAGATGAGAACACAGATGAGAAATTGTCAGCTTTGAACTAGGAATCTGGAAGCACATCATCCCTTTTGGGGATGACATCCAGTTATCTAGGTTTGTCTGGGAGTCATCATTTTCTTTAATCTTGAAGCAAAATTAATTTGCAATTATTCCTATTCTGTTTGTTTATTCTTATAGATGCCTGGATTAGTAAATCCTGCCCCAAAGATTGTTCAGGTTTCCCAGAAAAAAATATTATTTGAAATATGTTTTCTAAGTATAATAGTAGTAGAAGTAACGATGAAATAAAATGATTGATGGTGCTTCCCCTATTCATATCAATGATCATAAAATCTTCACTTCTTTGTAATCATTCTGGCTGGGATAGCAAAAGGACTCTTTAAAAAATCTACGATCTCCCTATCAGGTGGTGTATCAAGCGCTTACTCCAACTGATCTTAAAGAATATAAAATATTTCATTTTGATATTGTCATTTAAAGCTGTGGCACCAAGAAGCCATTTCAGTTCACAGGAAGAACCCAAGAAGATCAAGAAATAAAAACGGAATGTGTGACAAGTTGGAAATCCTTGCTAGAACTTCCATTCTCAACCTGCTGATCCAGCAATTTGAACTTCATGTGTTTTGACAACAGCAGCAGCAGCAGTTACCCTAAGAGTTTTTTTTCCATTAATTATGTTTTCCTCTCTCTCTCTTTGCGTTGGACTGTTGAATCTAAAATCCTTCCTGGCTTTCTCTTTTTTTAAAAACACAAAACCGGCTGAGAACCTTTGGAGAGGCCAACTAGTCAATCCGGAAGCTTTGCAGTCTTTATTCTTTTTACCTCCCTCTAAGGCCGATTTAAGAAGAGATTTTCCGAGAGGAAAGGAAGGAATCGCGGGATGACCCAATGCCAGCCCCTGCTTTTCCCCGGCTAACTCCACCACCGCGGCCCCGAGACTCTTCTCTTGTTTCGGGGTCCCCGGATCCTCTTGCAGTGTTTCTTTCCCCCTTGGTTTCCGCCTCCCAGCCCAGCCATGATTAGAGGGCCCGCCCGGGAGGCCCTGTCGGTTCAGGCCGAGACTGGCTCGACTACTAGGCCAATAAAGCCAGGCCTCAAAGCGCCGCTGGTGCAACCCCGCCGAGCCGAGCGGGCGCCCCGGGGTGGCGGGGGGGGGGACCGGCGGCCGAGCTGGGGAAGGGCCGGCGCAGCGCCTAGGAGCGCGCCCCAAGCTCCGTCTGAGCAAAGCGCCGGCTCCCCGCATCGCAACCCCGCATCGCCTCCCACCTGATTTGGGGGGGGGGCTCGGCATGGATCGCCTGGGAAGAGTTGGGGGCGATTTCTGCTTCTAAGAAGAACGTCGGAATGGAAACTGTTTTCCACCCCGTCGAATTACGGAGGTGGGTCCGCGTTTTTAGGAAAAGAGGGTGAAAGGCAATTGCACCGCCTCTCTCCAGGATATAATTCAGGATTTAAAATAGTTGGCTCTTTATTTTTCACTGAAGACATTAATAAAGGTTTCTCAAAACAGGGTGACCCCACGGGTTGTGTGATTATTTTGGTTTCCACGCGCTCTGTTTCCTGAGCTCTTGACTTATCATAAGTAATATAATTATAATATTGCAATAATGAATAATGCAATGAAAAGGGTTTTTTTTCCAACGAGGGGGAAATTGAAGTCCCGTTAGTCAAGTTCCCATCCCATTTTATCCAAATTGTCTGAAAATGAGGGATTAAGGAGGTGATCCCAAAATGTGATCTGCACTTCCTGAGATTTAAGCCATAAAAGGGGGTTGGGGGTTGGGTGGAATCGCCTGATCTATTTTTTTCTTTCTCCTTTCATACATACTGTATACATTTTCTATTTGAGTAGTTTCTTAAACACTATAGTACCAGAATTTTTTTTAAATCTATGCAATAACTCTAAATATGGGCAAATCATACTTCCTCACACCACAGAAAAACTTCAGTCCTGACACACTTTTTAGATGATATTACATCACACTTTTTAAATGATATACAGTAGGTAACAGTGATGGGATCATTGTAATATTGATATTAAAACAATGGAGGAATGATAAGACCTATAAAAATACTGTACATTCATAAAAACAATGAGATGCCTTTGGCACTTGATCTCTCTTGTAGAAGAGTTTTGGAAAACAAATGATTTCTGACTACTTAAAAATATATGTTGCTACTTTTGAATGGACATGATTTCTTTTTCTTAAAACAAATAATGGTTATTGTGCGTTTTAAATAGCTGTACATAACAAACCTCAATTGAATAGAAAGTATTATTTTTCACTGATGGTGGGAGAGATTCTTAGCTTTGGGATATTTTGCCTTGTAGCATGCAAAAAGTCCATATGCAATATGACTTGGCCTGGACTTCAAGTCTCATCTTGGGGAGTTGGCCAGGCTAGAAGCTGTTGAGGGAGATTCAAATCAGTCCATTTCTGGAAGATCAGAATTTTGCTTTAACAAGATGGATAAAAAGAGAAGATATAAAACCATCCAGACCAGGAGAGGAAGAAATAAACTGGATCGCAGAGTGAATCCAAAAGGAACTAACTTTGTTAGGATTTCTCAAACATTTCAGAGAAGACTGAAGATAAAAACAAATTCTAGGAATCTCTTCTGGAATGGATTGTGGTATGTATGTGTTTACACTTAAAAGCAAACAGTCCATTTTATAGGGATTCCTTTTCTTTTCTTTTCTTTTCTTTTAGCACAATCCTATGAATGCCTAGTGAGAAATAAATTTCAAAGGGATCAGGTGAGTTCTTAATTATAAGGAAATAGGTGTTGCAGTTGTTTTCTTTTGGTTTGTTTGATTATTCAAAACTGAGGCTGGCTAAATGCTGTTTCACTTTAAAAGATAAAATATTTCAAAACTATAACAACCATATTTTTAAAAACAAAATATGAGATGCACACAATATACAATATTCATACATTTGATTGCAACAAGGATGTGTGTGTGTGTGTGTGTGTGTGTGTGTGATGTTTGTGTATGTGGGTATATGCACATGATATGCATTTGTGCACATGCTATTCAATATGCTGCTGTTGGGTTTTACGACCCTTAAGGAGAACCACTGTATGTTTTGTAGGGGATGACTCCATAAAAATCAAGCTGTTTATTGGAGTAGAAATCTGAAGGCAATGGATCCCTTTCCCTGCTGATCTGCCAGAGAAAGGGATTTTGTGATCTAACCAGAACCAGCCCTCTACACTCATAGCACCCCTCCCCACGTCTTCTTTGCCCAAAACAAAGGAGAGGCAGGTCTGGAAAGGGCATGATATATTTCAGTATTGACTGTGAAAGTCTGCCTTCTGCCTTCTTCCATTCTCTTCTTTTCCGGGGAGGGAAAAGTAGAAAACAATGGTGAGGAAAGGTGTAGATCAAAGCAAGATGAGCTTCCACCTCCAGTAGTGAAGGATCGGGGGTGGGGTGGGGGTCTGCCCAGGAGGAAAGTCCGGGCTCCAAGCAGTGCCACTGTTATCATCACAAAGGGTGCCCAGACCTCCCCCCAGCCATCTTTTGTGTAGCATCTTCCCTCACTACTGTCCTAAGTGCACTTGCTATATAGGGTGAATCCTACCAATCCATATAAAAAGGGAACACTAGAGGGCCTGTAACTAGGCTACTAAATCACATTTGCCTTCTTTCCATGATCCAGTTCTCCTTCATCTGAGAAGAAAATCATATCCGGTCCCCAAACTTGGCAACTTTAAGACTTGTGGACTTCAACTCCCAGAATTCTGGAAGTTGAAGTCCACAAGTCTTAAAGTTGCCAAGTTTGAAGACCTCTGAGTTAAACGGAAATAATACTCATTCCCATTTTGCCAGGACACCTTCCTGGACTGGATGCCATAGGTTTTTGGAAGGGAAGCCATCCCAGTTTAGCCTGGTCACTCCCTACCATCACCACCAAGACTGGGGAGAGGGAGAAAGGGAGAAAGATCGGGGAGTTAGAGAAAGTGAATCATCATTACAATGCTTTTGATTAAGTTCAACAATGCCTTTCAAAGGTGCAAAGTTGCTTGGGGAATGACAAGAGGGAAGGTGCCCAAGTCAGATGATCACTTGCTAATGAGATCAGGTTTAGGGAAGAATCTCTAACAGCAGGTAGGCCCCGAAATCTTTCATGTTCGGCTCTGCAAAAACCGACTAAGAGAACTTCCATTTCCTGGAAGGGAAATAAATCCAGAAGAATAGAAGAGGCAACTTGGCCGAACTTAAGAAAAAGAAAAAGAAAAAGAAAGAAAGAAAGAAAAGTAATCCAGAAACAAGAACCAGTCCCTGGACTCAAGCTCGCCCAGGACTGCAGCCAAAGGAAACAAGAGACAAGTTAGAGGTTTCACCAAGTGTCTAGTCCAGGGGTCAGCAACAATGTTCCCTCTGACATGGAAAATCGCCCCGCGGCAGTTGGAAACTGCCGCGCGGCAATTCCCTGTCACGTGCGTGGCCGCGCAGCCGCGCAGTTTAGAGGGAACATTGGTCAGCAACCCGTGGCTCTGGAGCTGCATGTGGCTCTTTCATCCCTCTGCTGCGGCTCCCTGTTGCTCAAAATATGCGTCACAACCGCCAATGTGTGACACCCACAGACACGCGATTTATTGAGCTTTTCGACCCCTGGTAGGCCAACCATGGATAAATCCAAGAAAAGAAAAGTTTCAGAAGAAAACAGAACATTTAATTCAACTACATATGCTAGTTCTGTGGCCGCTCAGGAAATAGTCAGGCACGGGAAGGGTTTTGTGGCTCCCGGTGTTTTCTTTTCTGTGGGAAATGGGTCCAAATGGCTCTTTGAGTGTTTAAGGTTGCTGACCCCTGGTCTAGTCGTTCCCCTTGCCAGGCGAAAATCCTTCAAGAGTGGCCCAGCAAAAGCGGAAGGCAAGGCGTCTTTCCGAGGCCCAGAAGCCACTCCTCAGCTGGGAAGCGGACAGATGGGAGATATTCCTGTCCCAGAGGCTTTGGAGAGCTGTCTGTGTTCCTTCTCCAAGGATCGGAACAGGAACAACGACCGTTTAAAAACAAGGAGCCAACAGCAGGACTGGCCTGCGAGATGTAAAAGCAGCAAGCAGCTGGAGCTGCGAGGAGAATCTAAACTAAAGGCATGCTCGCAGCGTGTCAGAAACCAATAGAAAGCTAACCGCGCAGTCACCGATGATTTATTGGACTGTAATTGGTTATAAAAAAAAATCTTTTAAGTGGCTGTAACCAGGCCTCCAGGCTTCGACATCAGCTCCACCGGAACTAGCGCTCGGACAATCGCCCTCAAGCAGCCTTTCCTTGCCCGGGTGGGGTGGGGAATAAGACTCGTAGCTTGGCTCAGGGTGCCCAGGACCCCTTCCGTATAACCCAAGCTTTCGTTCACTTGAGCTGTACGCCAGGGCCTGAGAAAGAGGTTGGCACAGATCCAACAGATCATTTGGGGCTGCGGGGTGGGGTGGGGTGGGGTGGTGAAAAGTTTCCCCCTCCACGCCAACTTTTATTTGCAGGAAAGAGAGAATTTGATGGAAGATTATTCCGGCAATTGCGATTGGAAAGCCCCCGCCTCCGCCCAGGTGGGTAGAACCAAAGCTAACGGTGCTTCCCAGTTGTGCTGGATTATAACCCCCATCATCCGTAGACAGGGCTGCCAGTGGCCACGGGTGACGAATACCACGGTCAAGCAAGAACGAGAGAAACTCCGATTGGAAAGCTACTTCAGGGCGCCTTCGCCAGGACTGGCGCCGGTTGAGACAACCAGGCTGGGGAAGTTCTCCAGATTCCTTTGGCTGTTGAATCCCGGGGAAGTTCCTGCGCGCAAACGTCACCGGTGTTTCATCTTCTAGGAAAAGCAGCCGAAACCCAACCGTTTTGGGGGAGTTCTTTCCGCGGATGCTGCTGTTGGCTTCATCTCGAGATAGGGTTAGGGGCAGGGGTCCCCAAACTTGGCAACTTTAAGACTTGTGGACTTCAAGCTGGCTGGCTGGCTGGAGAATTCTGGGAGTTGAAGTCCACAAGTCTTAAAGTTGCCAAGTTTGAAGACCTCTGCTGTCTGGATGGAGGAAGGTCTGGAGACTTCCCCCCTTGGCAGCCAAAGGAAAAAAAAAATCGCCAGAATCGTGGAAACTGTGGAGTTCAATTAATCCTCATGTCGCACCAATTTCTACATTGCATGCCTTGAACGTTTCCGAAAGAGTAGGTTCCACATTTTATTTATGAGCCGAGGTGGCACAGTGGCTAGAGTGCAGCACTGCAGGCTACTTCAGCTGACTGCTAGCTGCAGTTCGGCGGTTCAAATCTCACCGGCTCAAGGTTGACTCAGCCTTTCATCCTTCTGAGGTGGGTAAAATGAGGACCCAGATTGTTGGGGGCAATATGCTGACTCTGTAAACCGCTTAGAGAGGGCTGTAAAGCACTATGAAGCGGTATATAAGTCTAAGTGCTATTGCTATTTATATTTCTTTAGTTAAACGCTTAAGAGGACTGGATTAAAGTGGCGTCTTGATCGCCTGCCTGCACTCAAAAAACTTTTTTCTTCCTCACCCCCAGAATGTACATGAACCTTCTATTCGAGCAATTCTGCCGATCCCTCTGTGTGTGTGTGTGTGTGTGTGTTTGTGTGTGTGTGTGTGTGTGTGTGTGTGTGTGTGTGTGCGTGCGTGCGCACGCGCACTCATACATAACATACAAGGACAGAATATTAGTCAGATTCCCGAGCTCATTGGGACTATATACAGTAACTGATTCTCCCAGTCTCGGCGCTTTAAAAAAACAAACAAACAAACAAACAAAAAGGCCTACCTGCATTGGTAGGGCTAAATGCTGTGGATTTTCGAGGAACCTTCTCCTAAAACGTGGCTCGAGGTTTATGCAAAAGAATGGGATGTAAACCGGTTCCAGTCTCACTGGAATCCTGATCTTAGATGTGGATCCTGTAATTAATATTAAATCTGCATTGGACTGCCGGGGGGGGGGGAACAATTCCTCATCCTCCAATTCTGATTTGAATTTATCTCTGCGCGAGTCGTGTTGATTTCCGACCCTAGCTTTGCAGCCAACGTTGCTTGTTTCCCTGCATGCGGGTTTAGTATCTTTTCATACCGAGAATGGAAGGCGGTCTCAGAATATATATCCCGGACCCACAAGAATTTAGCTCTAGCCCTATAACCAGTTCTAGAATCGTTCGAAAGTCTCTCTAGGTACCGTACCCACTGCGAAAAGCACATCTGGAGAAGTCGGGGCGGAACAATTCAGACGAAGCCGGGGTCGCTGAAGAGGGTTTCACGTGTCCTTGTGGCAAGCCCCGGGGGGGGGGTGGTCCTCAGTGGCTCGGGGGTCTCCAACCTTGGCAACTTTAAGCCTGGCGGACTTCAACTACCCAGAAGTTGCCAAGGTTGGAGAGCCCTGGTCTAGCTGCCCCAGGTCCAAACGTCGTAAGTGAGAAAACGTTTTTTAGGCCCGTCCTGCTCCGAGGTTCGATCCTTGCTCCCGGAAGGATAACAGGCGCTGTCTATCAAAACCTCGACAGATTTGCCAGGTTCTGGGCAGCCCTTGTCGAACGCCCGCACCGATCTTTCTTTCAGGCTTGTTCAAGCCTGCTCCCACCCCGTCACCTCCCGTCGCTTCTGGACTATAACCCTGCGAAACTGCACAGATCCCCACCGCGGCCTGGATCTATTGGACTCTGTAGTCCGGTACCTCGAATGACAAACGAGCAGAGGAGAAGAACAGCCTCGGCCTCCCTCTTTTCCGTGTCTACCGTGGTTCTTCCGGCTCTAGTTCAGCTCCGGAGGGACCACTTACACTTTCCAGAGCAAACGGTTGCCTTTATAGCAAAACGCGCTTATAAAAAGAAAGCGAATCTCTAGGGGAGCCTGCTGCGATTCCCCGAGCTTTGCTTAGGTGCTCGTGAAGACTGGCCCGTCTAACGCGAATTGTTGGCGGAATGATAACAGTTTTGAGCTCTTGAAATGCTTCGTTTCAATGCTTGAAAGGATTAAAACGTCCTGGATTGATGCCAAGAGGTATGGGATGAAGCTGAAAGTCACCGATCCAAGGAGGCCTTCGTTCTTGACTCTTTCGAAGCCGAAGTGCCCAGAAGAGGTTCTCTTCATTGGCACGGAATAGCTTTGCTGTGAAGGGCATTCCTCGTGCAATTTTGTTGGCTTGGACAAGATGCCATCCCGATACTTTGCTCCAGTTTGGATTGGTATTTTTTTAATTATTATTTTTTTTAATAGAAGGGGCTGGAAACGGCCAACCGAGTCAGCCATCTCCAGAGCCTCTGACGGAGCTGAAAAGGGTTGGAGGAAGTCGGTAGATTAGGTGATGACAGCAGAGTCGCCCGCGCTAATCCGGGATTGTTAGGCGAACTAGCGGGCGAGTTGGGGAGCATCAGATCCAGACACGAGTCGAAAGAGAATCTCTACCCGCTTCCCCAGCCCCCGGCAGGTAATGCTGCACTGGGCCTGGCCGAGAGATCCAAAAGAGCCATAAAGCGATTTATGGGCCTCCCAGGAAGCTTCCCCCCCCGCCCCCCAACCTTTGGAGTTTAGAATATCCTGGGAAAGGCGGGTTGCTATTCTTCGTCTCTGGCCAGCGCTCTGATGTCGTGGAGGTTGAGTTTCAGTTCACATTCCCATTCCAAACAAACAAACAAAACTTTCCTTTGCAGATTGTTTTCTGCCCCTCCCTTAGTCTTTTTTTTTTTTGATAAACTTGTGTTCGATTAGCCCGTTTAGCCTAAAAAACAGGGGTTTGCAAACACTGCAAAAAGAGGGAACTTTGCATTCGCCCCTCTGTGAAGCGGCGCTGCCTGTGAGCTCAGAAACCTACCGGTATTTTGCCCTCGAGGAATCAGAAGCAGCTCGATTTCAGTGGCAGTGATTCCCAGGCCGGTGTGAAAAACTTTGCAGGCACAATCGCCGTGTGAAGCTTCCCTAAATCAAATGCCGCTCGAGGCATCTCGAGCAATAAAATAGAAAGGGGGGGGGGAGGTGGGGGGCCCTTCCTCAGAAACAATGGTAGGATCAGGACTCTTTAGAGAAGAAATAAAGCAGAAATGCTCTTCATAGAGACTTCTACGAAGACCCGTTCCTCGCACTCATTTTATGTCAAGGCGTTTTCTCCCCCCCCTTCTCTTTCTAACCCTAACCCTAACCCTAACCCACCCCACCCCCTTTGAAATCAACGGCTCAACAAACGGCGACGGAGTGTAAAGAAACCCAGATAATGGAAATTAATTTATATCTTCAGTGAGTTCAACGGTCTTGAATGACAAAACACAAAACGCGAACCCTCCCGAGTCTTATCCGAAACTTTCAAACCTGAGAGGTAGTTTGGATGCAGCCCTTCTAGGTCTGGGGGTGGGGTGGGGGGGTCGAGACTACAGCCTCTTTGCTTAACCCCTCCCGGAAAGAAAGGCTGGCCAGGAGTTGCGAGGTATTTGGGCTCTTTCTTTTAAGTAGGGGTGGGGGGTATCAAGGAAACTGGGCGCTAAAAGCAAACGCGTGCCCCACCGACCTCTCCCACCTGTCTGTCTGGGACGGTCAGCCTTGCCGCATCCTTGATTCCCTGCCAAGCAGGTTCCGGAGCGTTGGCCCTTTTTCTCTTGATGAGGGAAGAACCGGGTCAGCACAGCCTGTGTCGCCAAAAGAAACCCGGCGGTTGACCGTGCTTTTTTGTTTTGTTTTGTTTTGTTTTGTTTTGTTTTGTTTTAAAGCGACGGACCCCGAAGCCGGTGATTCTCCTATCAAACTGCCACATGAATGGAAGCACCGGTCCCCTAACTCTGCAATCAATCAGTCAGCTCAGCCCCGCGGTGGCTCTCTTCGCCTTCCCTTTCAAATCTGGAACTCAGGAGCGTCCCTGCCAGAGGGCCTCGGAGCTGGTGCAGAGTGCCCTTGGCAAGGGGGTCACTGCGCGACCGAACCTTGCCACTGCTTCTCTTCCCGGGTCGAGAGGTAAAGCCCAGGAGGGCTCTCGGCACCCCCCCTCTCTCCCCCTCCCTCCCTCTCTCTCTCTCTCTCTCTCTCTCCCTCTCCCTCTCCCTCTCCCTCTCTCTCCCTCTCTCTCTCTCTCTCTCACACACACACTTTCCGCCTTACCGGGCCCCCCCGCCGTGGGTTTCCTCATCCAGTCGCAGAAGTTCCGCCGCTGGCCGCCAGGGGAGAGAGGATCCGAACCGAGCGGCGGGTTGAGGGGCTGCATCAGCCCCGCAGAAGGGGGCACCCCGCAGGTGGGCGCCGGAGGTCCCTGGGAGGGGTGGTGCGGGTGCGGGAGGTAGTCTCCGGCGGGGCTGTAAGCCAAGCCGGCCGGGGTGGGTCCGTGCAGGGCGCCGGCGGTCGCCGTCCCGGGGGCGCCCGCCTGCCCATAGCCGTTCCAGTCGTCTCGCAGGGACGCGCCGTAGGCGGCCGGCCAGGGCGACCCTGGCGACTGAGCGTTGTCCAGTCCGATCCCAGCGGGCGCATGGTAGGCGCCGTAGTCCGGGTACTGCGGAGCGCCCACGAAGTTTTGCGCGGCGCTCAAGTTCAGCCCCCCCGCGTGGCGCACCGAACCGGGGTACATGGAGGGGCTCTCTTTCTCCAGCAGGTAGCTCACGTACATGGTGGTCCGAGGCAAGCGGCGCTTCTCTGCATGCTGCTGCGGGAAGAGTCTTGGAAAGCGGCGGAGCGGCGATGGGGGAACAGGCTGAGCCGAGCTGGGCTGCGCCTGCCCGGCCTTTTAAGGGCTGCCGCTTCCTCCGGGCGCAAAGACGCTCCGCGCCGGCTTTGGAGGGCTCAGGCAACCGGCACCGCCGGGAGCTGCGGAGGATGAACGATTCTTGAGGCGGCTCTCTTGGAAATGGCCAGGCCAGGCCCACGACCCGAGGCAGGTGACGTGGAGAGAGGGAGGAGGGAGGGAGGGGAAAGGAGAGCCGAGAGAGAGAGAGAGAGAGAGAGAGGGAGAGAGAGAGAGAGAGAGAAAGAAAGAAAGAGAAAGAGAGAAAGAGGCAGGCGGGCAGGCACCGGGGGGTCGCCCTGCTCCTCGCCCCCCAAGGAAGATTTGCATTTAAAAGGATAAGCGAGAGGGCAGCGACCCGATCACAACAACATTAGCCAAGCATTTATTGTTTTAAGAGCTTCCTTCTTCCATTGCAACCTGGTGCACTTTAACCTCCAATCGCAGGTTCAAAGGACTCAGTCCGAAGGACTTGCAAAAGAGAAAGCAACTGGGGGTCGGTGGAGGGGGGGGTCGGTTAAGGAAGGGTCGGGTGGGAATGGAAACCCAGTAAAGCCGGGAAGTTTGGGAAGGATGAATGCAGGAGGCGCGTGCGCGTGTATCTGTGCGTTGTGTAAGGGTGGCGTTTGGGAAAAAAAGAAAGAAAGAGAGAGAGAGAGAGAGAGAGAGAGAGAGAGAGAGAGAG
>QLTV01004098.1:1365288-1386490 GCA_003457575.1 Thermophis baileyi
GGAAGGAAGGAAGGAGGAAGGAAGGAAGGCAAGGCAGGGAAGGAAAAAAAGAAGGAAGGAAAGAAGGAAGGAAGGAAGGAAGGAAGGAAAGAAGGAAGAAAAAAAAAAAAAAGATATTGGGGGAGACCCGAGGAATTGAGGGAGGGACAAAACTCCCCAAAACCCAATAACTTCTGGAAAAGAATTTGAAGAGGGAACCTGACAGGCTATCTAACCCAGGGGTCTCCAACCTTGGCAACTGGCTGGGGAATTCTGGGAGTTGAAGTCCGCCAGGCTTAAAATTGCCAAGGTTGGAGACCCCTAATCTAACCCACATCTCGTTGCTTTCAAGGGAAAATTTGCCAGCGCCTATTCTCCACTTCAAAGAGGGGGGGGGCCTTGCTTAGAGCCTTGCGGGAGATTCTTCTCCCCCTCTTAAAAGCACTTCTTCAGATTTTAAAACCATTTGCTCATTAATAATCATTTGGCAGAATCATCCCAGAGAAGCGGGAAGGGAAGCGTTCAGCCCCAATGACCAAAAAAAAAAAAAAAAAAAAAAAAAAAAAAAAAAAAAAAGCCGATAAGTGAATTTCGAACATGAACAGGCTTAGCTTAATTTCTTTGTCATACGCCAAAAAAGCTTCCCCCCCCTCTCCCTCCCCCTTATCTGGCTGCCACCCTGAAGAAAATCCTGTAAGAAACTCCCCCCCCCCCCGGTTGCAAGAAACACTGCAGCTCGTTCTACTGTGTGGAAAATGGGGGAAATATTTCCACGTTTATTTATCCGGAGGAGAACCGGGTGAGTTTGCTGTGCCTGGGTGTAGTAGATGCCACTGTCTCTCTCGCTCGTGCACCTCTTGCACGACGCCCGAGACAAGGTGAAAAGTTAACGCATAAAAGCAAGCCAGTGAATCTGGCTAGGCGCTGGCCCGGAGGAGGAGGAGGAGGTGGGGGAGAGAAAAGAAAAGAAAAGAAAAGAAAAGGAGGAGGGGGCTTGGCGTATCTTCAAAGGGCAAAGCCGGTCTGCTCCAGGAAGCCCTGCAGGGCGAAAGAGCATTCTCATATCAAAGTCACATTTTGTATCTCCTTTGCCGAGACGCTGCGATTTGGATTTCGCGATCAGGTCACGGAGTTAAAACCAAACCCATCAGGCCAGAGAAACACCTGGCAGTCTCGGGCCGTCCCTAGGGCGCTCCACCACGTTGGGCTAATGGAAAGGATATCTCTCTCTCTCTCTCTCTCTCTTTCTCTCTCTCTCTCTCTCTCTCTCACACACACACACACACACACTTTCCCCGGTTTTTAACTTGGTTTGTGCGTGCAGGAAATGAAGGAGGTCTTGGGAATGGCTTGGGAAAGCGTGGGAAAGCGTTCCATTAAACTTTTTTTTTTTGCTTCTTTCATTAAAAAATTTAAAATTATGTTGGTCCGTGGTCTATGTTAAGCTGTGTGGCCTTTTATATTTAGAATTAAATATAAAAAAAAATATTAAAACCAGCCAACCTGCTGCTTTGGATAATGAGATGAGCAGCATATAAATTTAATAAATAAATAAATGCATGTATTTGCAAAGCCCTTTGGAAAAACTGACTATTTATTTGCTTTTTTTCCCTGTCTTTAATTTCTCTTTGTTCCCCCTTCTTACTCTTCAGTCTAACTGACAGATCAAGAATGTGTATGAATTGTATCTCATAATTTTAAGCATAGATGGATTTAGAGAAGAAGGAATTTTCTAAGTGTCACTTAGATGAATTGGGTGGTGTAGACATTTAATAGATGGGGAAGGAAAATATGTAAAACAATTATATTGCTTTAGTGTGTATCAATGGAAAATATGCTTCCATTGGATACCAATGGGGAAACAACACATCCACATGCATGTTGAATAGTTCAGCATAAGGGGCAAAAATATGAATGGGGGACAGTTTCAGCCAAAAGTTTTTTTTTTCATGGTAACTCTGAATGAGTTTTAAGTTGAAAAATGAAGTGAAAATATTTATTGTTAGATTACCTACCTAATTTTATACACTGTGCAGGGCAATCTAGATACGTGTTTTGATTATTTAATGATAAAGATGATGATAATGATGTTTTATGGGAATGGCAGAAGAATTTTCTTTTCTCATAAATTACATGTCAGAATAATACACCTATTGATTTTTGCAGCAATGTTTCCCTTGATTTTTTTTTTTTTTGCTTCAAATGGGCCTACTGGGCCAGAAAGGCACCATCCAAATGTCTTTAAAGTATAAGAAGTAATATTGAAAATCAATATTAATATTCAATCAATATTAACTATTGATTGAAAAGGGAGTATCTTCTCAGCTTTGATTTTTTTGGAGATTTTTTTTTTCCTATATAAACTCACATTGGATCCAACAATAATCTTCCTTTCGGGTCAAATAAAGGCTACTTGCAATTTTAAGCAAACATACGGAGGACAATAAAAGCGTCTGTGCCAGGCAGCCCCTACAGGTTTTAAGTGGGCTGCTCTGATGAACAGTTGTTTGCATGAAGAAAGCTGGGAGTTACTTTCATTTCAATGAGGAATCATGTGATGCCAGATGCTGAAGAGGGCAGTTGGAGACACCAAAGACACTTGGTTCCAAGACCTGCTGATCAATAAGCAGTCCTCAGATTGCTTTTCTTTACTGTTGCTCCTTTTCTGAACCCGTTTTCTTTTTAAGTACTAATAAGGAGCATTACATAAGATAAAACCTAAATAGCAAAATTGGGTTGGGGAAACTACAACAACATTTGAAAAACTCGCTATAAAGAGCTTCGGTGGCGCAGTGGTTAGAGTGCAGCACTGCAGGCTACTTCTGCTGACTGCTGGCTGCCTGCAATTTGGCAGTTCAAATCTCACCAGGCTCAAGGTTGACTCAGCCTTCCATCCTTCCGAGGTGGGTAAAATGAGGACCCAGATTGTTGGGGGCAATATGCTGACTCTGTAAACTGCTTAGAGAGGGCTGTAAAGCACTGTCGAAGTCGAAGTGCTATTGCTATTGCTATGTAGAGCACTACCTTAAGCCTAGTGTCCTGTAGGTATGTAGGAATTCAAGTTCCATTATGCTTTGCCAGCCATCTGGAGGGCAATGGTTTGAGGAAGGAATTTGGGAATACGGACCCAGGCTCTGGGGAAAGCAAGGTTAGTCCATCAATACTGCCTGCGTTCAGACATGCTTGATCATGATAAATAGGGCTAGCACACACAGAAGGTTAAGGCATAAACCAGACTGTGTAACCTAGTGCTGACTTTCTACTGGGAGCCACTTGATGGTAATGGGGGACTTCTGGCTTCCAGATGCCTCCACTCAAAGTTTAATTTGCTACAACTTTCTTTGCTGCTCTGAGCCTGCATTCTCACAACATGCTTTGCTTATTGATAAATGATGCTTTTTCAGACTTCAGGCAATAATAATTAAATAACCACGGGAACTGGGTTTACATAACGTGCTAAAGCCATTCGCTGAAACTAAAGAAGCTAACATGTTGTGAGAAGAAGTATTTTCTCTCCCGCTCAAGCCTCTTGTGCCAACACAGCTAAGGTTAAACCTTCAGGATTTTCCCTGGGGATGTTTTAGGGGGTGTGACCACCTTGGGGCTTCCCCCCCCCCAAAAATTCTGATACTGTAGTTTCCTAAAGAATGCTGCTGAGCAGTTTCATCAAACTACAATTGTTGGGGGGGGGGGGAATGGTTGCACCTAGTCAAAAAAGCACTTCAGCCTACAGCAGAGACTTATAGTTTTACTTATAAAACTTACTTATAGGACACTTATAGCTTTAAGTCAGTTCTTCCCTGCCTCTTTCTTTCCAGATATGCAGGGCACCTACTGTCTTCATTCTTAGCTACCTTTTCAGGATGGATGGGAATTGAACTATGAAGTCCTACACATCTGGAGGGTGGATTGGGGAAAGTTGCTTTAAGTGGAAATAGAATCTACCTGACCACATAATCGGGAAGGAAAGACAACCAAAGGAAGAAGTAGGATTAACGATCCCAACTTTTGCTTTCTGTATAGCACAACTGACCAACCCACCTTTTGGAGGCTGAAGTCCAAAAGATCTGATGGGCACCAAATTGTCCCTCCTTACTGTACAGAAAAAATCATCAGGTTCCTAAGAATTGCTATCCGCCAGCCACGTTTTAATGATAAAATGTCATGAATGTCCCCACAAAGTATTCATAATTATAAAAAGTGAAACCTCTCTGCTTGTCACATGCAGACCAGACTGAAACACCAATTACAATTTCCATCCTTTTTCTACTCGTTTTTCCTCCTCCTTTAGCTATTTTACTGAATGGTGAAGGGTTCTTACACATTTTTAAGGGCTGTTTGAAATCCCTCCTTCCTAAATATGTTCACTTATTATCACTGGGCAGAAAGGTGAGATCTAAATCCAGCAGAGAACAACCTTCACAAAAGATTATTGGTTATGAAAGCGAATGCTTGCAAACTGTCCTGCTTATTTAAATCAGGTTTGGAGTTCCCTACACAGTGGGACAGAGTCCATGGCCCACTGAGCAAAACACTTGAAAGAGAAAAGTATTGTCATTTCAAGAAGTGGTCTTGGTGGGAACCTAAAGCACAGAGACCAAAGAAAAATGTGTTTGCACTGTGTCTTATTTCCTGGGTGGGAGCAAATCCAGAGTACTTCCCAACAAACACCGGTAAAGAATCAGGTTGTGCATTTATCCCACCAAGGAACCTCTCGTTCAGAAGCTGCCCATCAAGATGTAGTTCAGGAAGAAAGGAAAAAAGAAAAAGAGAGAAGAAAGCAAGACAATTTGTTTTACTTGCTGAAGGGGGGGGGGGGGGGAGGAACCTTAGGGCTTTCTTCTAACATCAGCACTCCCCCTCATCGCCGCCCTCAAGACCAAAGGCCGAGACTTGCAATCGGTTTCTCCCGATAAGCTGGAGCAGAGCAGATCTTAGTGTCTGTGCACTGGATGATGCAATAAAGGAGAAAGCAAGATAATTAGACTGACAGGGATAGATTGTATTAGAAGAGTCCCCGCATATTTTGGGCAATTGCATGTGAGGAATCTGAATGTCTCTGTGGGTACACACACATACATCACATTTTCTACTTTCCTAACTGGGGGAATTTTGTAACGCGAAGGTGAAAGAGGACATTGGCTTATGCTCCTGTGCACATTGAAGTCAATCTATCCAGAGAAAACGTGGATAGAAAACGTGGATTCCGTGAGGTTTATATTTTAGTTAAGTGGGTTACAGGACGCCAGCTCACAAAAACAGACACACACAGACACAAAAGCTGACAAAAGCTAATAGTCTGACCTGAAATCTATGGTGTGTGGATTAAGTAAAGATGAGGAAGAAAATGTATCTTGGGAAAAATTCATACATGACACTCAGTCAATATGCTGCTTGCTTGTCGGTGACTTAGCAATTATGGGAATTCAGATAGTGTGGCACAAACCAAAGTTCAGAGTATTATGTTAACCTAACCAGATATGGCTAATTCAGTAAACCAGGGTTAAAGGAACCACTGCCCCCCAATCCTTATAAATACAGCTGTTCAGTATTTCGGAGCTTATAAAGAAGTTAAAAGAAACCAAACAAATAATAAGGTATGATTTTACTCAGCTAAACTAAAAAAAAAAACTTTTATTATCAACACCTATCTTTCAAGCTGTTCAAGGTGGAATTCATGTTTTTCTCTCCCTTGCCTACCCATGTTTATCCTGATAACAACCTTCTGTAGCCCTTGTTCAGCCAAGGAGTTTCTTGGCTGAATGAGACCTTGAACTTTCATCTACCCTGACCAAGTCCTCTCTTCTAACTGCAATGATACCATGCTCGCCCAGGCTTTGCTTTAGGGCTCTGGCGCTGAGCACTCATGTCTGCTCAAAAGAACTCTTTTTGAGTCAGGGAGCCCTCCTCCACCCCACCTCACCTCCTGGAAAAAAATATATGTTGCTTTGGCTGGTGGCATTAAGTCACAACTGTGGTCTACAAGCAATGCTAAGACTTGCCATGGACACTGACCCAGACTTAGTTGTAGAAAGGCAATTAAAAACATTATGTATAACATAGTCAGTAACCTGTCACCTATTTCCCATTCCCTTGTGGCTAACTTCGGGAGAGAAGGATTGCATTCACACATTCTCTTTATTGGATTCCCTCTGAGTGAAGCCACTGAAATCCGTGAGGCCTGCACTCTACAGAGTGTGATTAGTAGCCTTTTTCAGTATGATCCTCACTTTCAGATGTGCTGTGTTTCAGCACTTGTATTTGGGCAACATTTTCCTCATGTCCTTGAATGGAAGTGGGACCCTAATAAACTCTACTGTTATTTTCATTTTCCTGCTCTCTGACATCAGATTTGCTTAATATTCTATGCTATAGAGTGGCTTGCTTGTTTAAATTATAGGTTAGTTTGCATAAACTCAGTGAACTTAGCAACTTTATTTGATTCTGAGAACTATTCAGTAAACCATGATTGAACGGGTTGTGGATCCTGTCTCTATAATCTCTTGGGACATGAGATGATATGACATTAGAGAATTTACTCACACAGATTGAGAGCTGATATACATATTACCAGTACTTCAGATAGATTCAAGTTCAAATGCAATCAAAACCATGAAGTTTGCTAGTTGACCTAGGACTTAAAACCTGGACCAATCTCTGTACTGAAAAGGGAGATTCCATTAGGAAAAGCCACACACTTTGTAGGTTTAAGTTCCACGAATATCTTTCAAGCTCTAAATAAAGCAAAATAGAATAAATTTCCTAGAAGTAGATTTCTGCATATCTAAAGCAGCTGCATTTACAGCTTGATTGTTTTCAGTGGTACTTCACATAAATGGCTTTGAGTGTTTTGGATTGAGATCCTCTTTTCCTCCTCCATCCCATCTCCTTAAAGAATTTTTTTTCTAATTACCATCCAAAAGCCGTTCCATAACACTGAGCATTGTCAAAGTAGGAACGATCCAGATGTGTGTTTATACACTTCAGGAATGTCTGCAGGGTTAAAAAAAAAAGTCACGATAGCACCCACGATGGTGTAATCATCAACACACATTAAAAATGGGGACAGCTTTGATTGTATCTTCATGACCACCTTTCTTGACTATTTTTAGACAAGTGATGGTGCTAAATAGTGATGAATATATGAACACTTGGGAATATAATTAAATTCTCCTCCAAATCCCCCCAAGAAATAGGAACAAAATATGGTTCTGTCTTCTTTCATCCTCAGTCCACACAGTATAGCTGCAGCCATATTAAAAAAAAATAATTCTACTGCAGTTGTTTCTCAACCTTAGTGATCTGAAGAACTGTGGACTTCAATTCCCAGAATTCTGGGAGTTGAAGTCCACATGTCTTTAAGTCACTAAGGCTAAGAAACACTGCAGTAGAACATTTTTTTATATGGCTGCAGCTATACTGGATGGACTGAGGATGAAAGAGAAAGTCTATTCTATTGTATATCCTTGATTATTGGTATGTGCCATCAGATTGGTGTCAGCAATTCACAGCCACATATATACATTTTCTCCATGACAATCTGTCCCTGAGCTGATGATCAAGTCATCCTCTCTTCTTTCCTCTCACCTTTCCCAGCATTTGAGCCTTCTCCAATGAGCTGGGTCTTTGCATAATGTGTCCCAAGTATAATAATTTGAGCCTGGTCATTTGTGTCTCAAATGAGAATTCTGGTTGACTTGTTCTGTGATTCATTTGTTTGCTTTCTTGTCTGTCTATATATCCTGCAGCCATCAAAAAGTCACCTAATTTATCATGCCCTTATTTAACAGACTAACAAAGTTGGAGGGGACCTTGGAGGTCTTCTCTAGTCCAATCCCTGCTCAGGCAGGAAACCTTATACCATTTGAGATAAATGGTTGTCCAATCTCTTCTTAACACATCCAGTGTTGGAGCATCCACAATTTCTGGAGGGAAGTCGTTCCACTGATTAATTGTTCTAACTGTCAGGAATTTTCTCCTTAGTTCTAGGTTGCTTCTCTCCTTGTTTCCATCCATTGTTTCTTGTCTTGCCTTCAGATGCTTTGGAGAATAGGTTGACTCCCTCTTCTTTGTGGCAGCCCCTTAGAGATTGGAACACTGATATTATGTCATTCCTAATCCTTTTTTTCATTAAACTAAATTTTCATTAAATTTTTGACATAAAGCTACAATATGAAATATGCTTGAGTGTAAACTCCACTGAACTCTGAGTTCACATGCATTGAAGTCCCTGATGTTTACTAATTTGTCTCTTGATTAAAGGTGCTTGGCGTGGAATATTCATACAAAGCAACTTAAGCGGAAGTCCATTTGAAGCGGACTTGACCTCAGGCATATACATACTCTGGTTTAAAAAGCAGTCTTTCAATATTTCTCAAGAAAGACAGAAATGGGATCTAGATGGAACCAAGTGGTTTAACGATCAGGTAAAAATGTGAGAAGTCTCCCAATTGCAATTACTGAATTTCACAGAAAAGGATTCTGAGTGCAGTTCAATGCCAACATTCATGTGTGTATGAGACAATACAATTTACATTTTTTAGGAGGAGGGAACTAAGTATGATAATTGTTAGTTAATTATTAAAATATCTACCGGTATATAAAACCAACATTTCCATAGTGCTGTCCTGCCATTTGAAATAATTAGAACAAATGTTAGCAGCTATACTGAACAGAACTAACTGCTGCTTCTATGACTGTAGAAAACAAGGCCTTAACTTTGATTTTCTCTATGGGGTATTAACATGAATGAAAATAAATAAAAGAAAAAATGTACTCTTTAATTCTGAAGACCAATTGAAACCATTGCTTTTCTGAGTTTTGTGAGCAAACATTAAAGTTGTCATCTTATAAGATAATTACTTGGGAATCAATCCTCCTGAACTGAAACGGTTTTCTGAATCAATATGGATTGATTACACTTTCAAAATGTTCAGCTCACTCACAAGAACAGTTTCTTCAGCTGAAGGCTCACTGCCTTTCATACGGTTTCCAAATGACAACCTGAATCATGCAGAAACAGCCTGCTCCCCATCCACCAAGCAGCTGCTTTCATAACAAGACTATGACATCTGGGGCAGGGTTTGCAAACCTAGTGCTTTCCGGATGTGTGGAACAGACCCCCTATTCTCTTCAGAGGATGAGAAGGAGAACATCGGTAATTCAATTTCTTTGACAGGGGTGCAAGATTGGGAAAGACTGCTCATAATCTAAATTATTGTTATGATTGGATTGTGGGGTGTGCTGTGTGGGGAAGTAATGAAAAAAATTAACAGTAAATGTATCAATTTGGCAGAAGTATATACTGTATCTTCGTTCCTTCGTTCCTTCGTTCCTTCCCTCCCTCCCTCCCTCCCTCCCTTCCTCCCACCCTACTTTGAAAATTACTTTAAAATCTGAAACACCCAACTTCAGGAATAGATGTTTTCAGTTGAATTAAATTAGTTATTGATTGAATTCCATGTCTCCATGTCTCAATTAAATTGTGAAATGTAAAAAAAAAATGAGTTTTCTTTCTTTCTTTCTTTCTTTCTTTCTCTTTCTTTCTCTTTCTCCTCCCTCCTTCTTCTCTCTCTCTCTCTCTCTCTTTCTTTCTTTCCTGGGCCCAGGCAATTATGAATAACAGCAAGAATGCTTGTTACTGTCCACTTCCTGAGCCTCCTGAGCTAAGGTTGTTGGGACAGGCAATCCCAACCTTTCACTTTAGGTCAAGAGTAAAACTGATACTGTACTAATGACTTGGAAATCCATTATGGGCTTTTTGTGATGACTGTAAACCTCTTATGGACTTTTTGCATAAAAAAGAACATTACTTTGTAACATATGGTTTTGGTGATTAGAAAGAATAGGTTATACCGGTATAAAGAAAGAAATTATGATGTGATATTATAAAGTTAGCTTATGTTATGTAATATTATTTAGTTAGAATTGTATGTGCACTGACGAGAGGAAGAGAGAAAGTCATTTCTTTATATTTCTTTTCATGCTTTCTGTTCTGTTTTTTCTTTTATCTCTCCCTCTTTTCTGCCTTTCTTTTTTCTCAATCATTTATATCATTCTCATTTATTATATCTTTTTCTCTGAATGTATTCTTATTATATATGTATTATCTTTATAAAATACACGAATGCTCCTACTGCAGTTTATTTAGTAAAGCAGGGTTTTCTGTGTTGTGTGAATGCTGCCAGTTGTATTTCAATTTCCAGTCATTCATGTTAGGGAGTCCTAGGGATGTAATGTTGGACTAGGAGTTGGAGAAACAAGGTTCAAGTCCAGCTCAGCCATGAAAGTTCACTTGATACTTTGGATGCCTTACTTTCTCTCAGTCAGATCTACCTCCTAGGTTTATTGTTGTTGTTATTGTTGAGATAGTTGAAGGAGTCCTGTTTATTTGTAGGAAAGACAGGCTTTCCTACAAATTATAATCAAAGACAGAAGAAATATCCTTGTTCAATATACTGTACTGGACTTTTCCTTCCTGGAAAAATAATGGTGCTGTGGAAGGAAATAACATACACCCTTGGCCTTTCTCCTACTTTTATCCATCACTCCAAATCCCTATTGTAAACAAACGAAGGCTTGTAAAATTACAAAGACAAGGATGGCAGAGAACATGAGCAAAGAAAATGGCTATCTCTAAATAGGCTGGGAATTTCCTAGTGCAACATATAATTAGCTTATGGAATTCACTGGAGATATGGAGATGGCTGCCACCTGCAACAGGCAGAACCGAACAGATTCACAAAGGATAAGTGGTTCTTATTATCAAAGTCAAAATTGAGTATCTTTGGCCAGGAATAGGATGCTGGTAGATACTGTACCAGGTATCCGTGATCAAATAAACAGGGAAAAATTGTGCAATAATTCTCTGGATGGGCTGACTTTCAGATCTCATCTTTGGAAACCTTCAAATGTTCCATTTCATGCTGTGCCTACAAGGGTCATGGAGCTTTCCCTAAACGGTAGGGCTGGGTTGCTATCTTGGAAGTAAAATGAAGGAATACATCTGACTAGTGAAAATAGGGTGCTGAGCAGGGAAAAACACCAAGGCCTTTCAGCCCAGAGGGCAAAACTATTTGATTAATACTGATTGGTTGTTTTCCCATGACACACACATTGAACCTCCAATGAGCCACCCACATTTGAACCTAGTGCAATGTGGGAAACCCAGTGGGAGCAAGTAGGTAGTTTATGATTCAGGCTGGTGAAGTATGATTAAGCTAATCATGGACAAGAGTCTCTTGCATATATAATTTTATTAAGAATTTTAATTATAATAGTAAAATCTAATACAAACTGAACTTAAAGAAAGAGAATAGAATAGAAAGAAGGCATAGAAAAAGAGAAGAGAAAAGTAAGAACGAGAAAAGAAGTACATAAAGAAGTGACTTCCAACATTCATCACAAGTACTAACAAATGTAATGAGTCCTTATCCTTTTTAATATTCCAAACAATTATCTCTTCATCCCATATCCCATCCTTTATCTGTAAACTAATCCATAAAGCACCGTCTTTTCAGTCTTGATATCAGCAGAAAGTCCATAAAGAGTTGCCAGAAGTAACAACGTATCTTCTTTTAACCTTGATCAAATAAACCAACTATATATTCCTTCTTTTTACTTCTAATAGTCTTAATCTTTAGTTCATTCAGTGTTATAACAAGATTTGATTTCCTATTGCATAGTGTTCTTCAGGGTTTCTAACAAGCCTATTTTGAAGGTCCAAAAGGAAAAAATTGTCTCGGTCATGGATAAGAATCTCATGTGACTAATATGATAACTATTGTGTCTCATTGTCTCATGTTACTATTACTTTTATAGTAAATTACCATTACCATTGTGTCTCATTGTCTTATGTGACTAATACTGAATACTATTAAATGAGTGGATATGGGGCCATCAGAGGGCTGGTGGCCACATAGTCAAGTTTAGCTGGGTTTCATCTCTGGTAGTTTGGATACTGAGAAATGGGTGTTGTTAACTTTTCCTCCACTGGCAGTGTGTACTCCTTTTTTCAGAGGTTGTTCTACCACCCAGAGAAACAACCTGGGCTCACTGTAGTCAATTTTAAGCCAAAAGGGTAACTTCAACATTGAGTTAAGCTGTCACCAAATCTTCAATTATATTGTTCACTGTTACTATTTATAAAGTGCTTTATATGCGAAAGGAACACTTTCTAGATTTTTTAAACTATTGCACCAACCCCCCTCCCCAACCCTTCCCCCCCCCAACAAAACCACAACTTACTTCTCAGGACACTCAGGGAAACTTCACTTTTACCACAGCAAATATTTTTGCCCTCAGGAAATCTCATTTCAGAAGCGCTCACAGGAACACGCACACACAAGGCATTGTGAAATCTAGAAAGCCTAAACCAAAGAAGAGGCAGTAAAATGGTGGGTATGTGTGTGTGCATTTGTGTGTATTCCTTAGATCTATGTAGAGATGTAATTAGAGGTTAACATCTTTTCCCTTAAGTGTCACTAACATCATTCAGGCAAAGCTGGGGGGGGGAGAAATAAAGAGTTTTTGAATTTAAAATGTTTCTAGCTCTCATGAAGACAAGCAAGACTAATTTAAGAACTCTTGTTAATGCCATTACAGTTTCTGTCTGTTTTAACCAAAATCCTTCTACATTTTAATTAACCTTATTTATACAAATAAAAACAAGCAGAGTTTTGGCATTCTTTTAAAAGAGATGAAATTTTAATTCTTATAGCTGCATTTCAGCTCTTCTGAAATGTCTTTAGTCTCAACTCCCTTCCTCCCTCCCTCCCTCCCTCCCATCATACTTTGCAAATTACTTTAAAACCTGAAACACCAGGACTAGATGCTTTCAGTTGAATTAAATTAGTTATTGATTGAATTCCATGAAATGTGAACTCAATTAAATTGTGAAATGTACGACAAAAATGAGTTTAGATGGTATTAACTATTTGCCTGGAATACAATTTTTGTTTGGTTTTGTGTCTTTGACTCAGTTTTAACTTCTGGCAATTGCCTGGGCAAGCCCCTGCAGTTTTCTTTGCAAGATTTTCCAGAAATGGTTTGCCACTGCCTCCTTCCTAGGACAGAGAGAGACTGCCTGGCCCACAGTTACTCAGGGGATTTTGTGCCTAAAGTGGGCCTAGAACTCACAGTCTCCTAATATCTAGCTTGATGTCTTAACTACCAGCAAACTGATTCATACAAGCATTCTGGGCAAGGTTTAAAGTCTGAACTGGAGTAAATGTTCAGAATTAAATTGCAAAAATAACCACCTGGGAAATATCTTATAAGCATTGGCTGTGTTCCTGAAATGCATTTTTCGTATGGAAGCAGTGATCACATCAAGCTGGCTTGTGAGCCTGTGTATGGTGTGAATACAGCCTGTGTATTTAGCATTGGTTCAATAAATATTACAAACCCAGGAAATGGGGTTAATTTAATTCAATTAACCATGGATAATCATAGTGTACGGACATATTCCTTAGCATGGATCCCAAGCGCCTTAATAAAAATCACGGAAGGAACATTCCTCTCCCCCTTTCCTGTTTTCAAACCCACATGGCTGAGGTTCTTCATGATGCCTCGGTGAGGCCTTTTTGGAGGACAAATAACAAGAAAGATAAGGAGGAGAAGGAGCTTTTATTTCCTTTTCCTCATACTCACCCAACTTTGCTGTTGTTTCTTCCAGCAATACAGAAAAGTGATTTCCCCATATTAGTAGTCTATAGGGTTTAAAGCGTGGGTCTGGCACCAGAAAGACAGAGGTTCAAGTCCATCCTTAGCCACAAATATTTACTGGGTGGCTTCAGTGAGCCCAACCTACCTCAAAGGGTTGTTATTATGTGAAAAAAGGGGAAGCAACAGTATTATATCTGCTGCCTTGAACTCCTGAACAAAAAAAATTAGGGTATTAATCTAATAAGTAAATAAATTAAGCCTCAATAGATAGTGTTTATCCACCGTGCTAAAATCTGGGTTATGAGTCAATCCCTTAAAATAAACCTTATTGGGACTGAATGCAATGACTTGGTTCACACCGCATGCCAAGGGGAAGACTGGGTTCCCACGAGTCACTCCCAAACTACCCAACTCTGTTTGAGCTTATCTGGCATGCTCTGCGAATCTGGCCAGAGTGAAACCAGGAGGAAAATATGTTGTATTCAGCAGGGAGAACTCTATGTGGGATTTGCATTTATCAGAGCCAGATCATCCCTTTTCATTCCCTGTGGCAGCTTGGCTCCTGCTAGAACTGCCTCCGATCTTCCCTCTGCAATGTTATTTGCAAGTCCTTTTTTTTTGGTGGCCAAGCAGGAGGAGGAGGAGGAGGAGGAGAAGCAAAGGAGGGACCCTGTGGGAGAGCGACTTGTGGAATTTATGACTACCCTTAAGCACAGGCCTGATAAGAAGTTAAAAAGCATCTTGGCCCTTTTCAAGCTAGCTACCCCCGGAGGCTTTGATGTAGATTATGTTGCAGAATAAGCCAATACTGTTATCCTGGGGATGATATTGGGATTGTTGAAATACACGCCTTGAGATCCCAGGGCCAGTTTATCGAGCAGTGAACCAAAACTGGCTGGAAAAACTACAGAACTGGCATAGTTGGGCATGAATGGATGATCTCTAAGCAACTTCATTACAAAGAAACTTGTATGGTCTTGATGGAGGTGTCCAGAGAAGGTGAGACCAAGTTACAGAAGCTCACTTCTCTTTATGTTCTCTTCAGAGACGGAATATCTTCTCCCAACTAATTAGAATCTACAATATATAAAGGCTGATAGCCTTCTTGAGGTGCAACTAACTAAAACTTGCATACTTGGGCTATGTGATGTGAACAGAGGACAGGTTTTTTTAAAAAACCTGCCTGTACTGACAAAAGTAGAAGACATGGATGTCAAAGTTGATACAGAGGGAGGCATGAAATTAATTGTCATTACGGTGATGACCATCAATTTAAATGTTTTTAAAGTTGGGGGAGAAGTTCTAAAAACTCATAGAGGATTCACACATAGATTGAAAAACCAGTGGCTCTTACTCATGGTGGCTTCTCATAATCCTCTGTATGTTGCAGAATGCAGATAAATGCTATGTGGTGATACTGTTTTCAAGTTCTGCTTGTTGGAGGATTTTGATGGTCTAGAAGCAACATGGATGTCTTGTGAGATCAGAAAGAGGATATTTGCAGTGCTACATGTATTGGACTGTATATGCATATGCATATGTATGTGTGTGTGTGTGTGTGTGTGCGCGCACACACACACACACACATCTCCTACATTTATTATTTATACATATAACTCAAAACGGCAAACATAATCAACACTCCTCTCCTATTTTCCCCACAACAACAATCCTGAGAGGTGAGTTGGGTTGAGAGACGGTGACTGGCCCAAAGTCTGCCAGCTGGCTTTCATGGCTGAGGTGGGATTAGAACTCATTACTCTTCTCAGACTATGATCCCATTGGGATAATTGTGTAATCCCATTGGATAATTCTTAGCTGTGTTCACACAGTACTCTTAACCAGCTTGGGTAAAGCTATAGTATTTTACATATTAAATGTATAGTTAAGTAAAGCCACAGTAGCAGCATTTGCAATAAAATGCTCAAGTTATTTTATGTCAATCAAACTTGATTAGGTTATGAGCAGTGGGGTAGCAGCGGTAGTGTGTTGTATAAACCTAACCTATTTAATCAGTCTGTTAATGCATTGTGCAAAAAGAGAAAATGTGATAATTCAGTAATCAGATTAAACAGCTAAGTCTGCAATATGTCTGACTTCTTTTGCAGTATATGAAATTGAAAGTGATTAATGAAAAGCATAAACGTTCATGTTTACCTTGATTCAGTGCATTGTACATTCTTTTTACAACAAATTCAAGTTCCTTATTCTAAATCAGACAAATATTTGTCTTATAATTCCATAATGGCAAAACTAGCAGGCTGCAACTCTCTTAAGGTCCTATCAGCCTTGCCATCCCTGTAAAAAACAAGAAATAACAACATTTGGTATAGAAATGAATTATTTGAGGCTCATTTTGCAACATTTCAATTCTATCCGATCTTTAATGACTGGTCAAAGATCCACAACTAACTTGAAATTAAAGTCTGGGAACTCCTTCCCCCAGGGTAAGTGCCTCCCTCTAAGAAAGATGTTCCAGGTTGTTTCCTTTGCTTTTATGACATCCTGGACCTAAACTCATTTCCCAGGAAGGAAATCCTATTGATGTCAGCTGAACTCATTTTAAATGATGGGTACCCAAGGTGGGAGCACAACTCAACAGCCAAGTTTTGAGAGCTGAAACAGTAGCATCTCAACCCTGCTGTACCATAGGCAGAATATGGCGATAGGAAGTTTAATACTACCTCAACCCAATTTGGACAACTCCTCCAAGTTTTAAACTCCCCGCAGATAGAAAGCCAGCACAGTTGGCAACTTAGGAAGCAATTTATAATGATTTCCACCTCCAGGGATGGTTGCAATTTATTCTGCCTTTTTGCACTATATGCTGAAGGCTGTGAAGAATAGGCATAAATAAAAACATTACCAGAAAGGTCATAGAAGCTAAAATGTACTTTAAGCCTAGGAAGAATGAATAAAAAGAAGGAAGGGGGGAGGGAGTTAGCTGAAGAACATCACCTCTGGAAAAGATGGTCCTTAATGCTACTGATGGAAAATCAATCAGTTTCTAGTCTGTCTTTTTCTCCTTGCAGATTTTTCTGCTATTGGAAGAAGAAGACTATGTGGGAGAATATGTATGATATTTTTACATCTTAAACTTAAGTAAAAAAAATCTGTGAACGAGGCTGCACCAATGCACAATGAAAACCAACCCTTATCTTAGATTGTCCACATAATTTTATTAAGCCACTGGAAAGAGTCCTTCCAAAAGTGCCTCAAATTGTGGTGGGATGAGGAGAAGAGCTTTTTAGGGAATCTAGACAGACTATATGTAAAGCTTACATTATATCCATCCATAATATAATCTTTGTTGTATTAGGACAGAAGCATGAAATCAAGTAAAGGTGTTAACTTTGATGGCAGTTTGCTTTTTGCTCTCGTCAGTAATGCAGGGTCCTGCGATTAAAATGTTGGTGGCTTTCTCTTTCCCTTGAAGATATCTGGAGAAATCTTCCCCAACTTTTTTATTCACCTTTAAATTATGTAAGATACCTAACTGTCATAGAGCTAAATTAATCAATACATGATTGTAATGAAAAAAATGTACTTAAGTTCATAAAAATAAAAGAAAATGTAGTTGACATTTTCTCCCAAACTAGCACATTTTATAACTTCTGTCCCTTTTATTTATGTCACCGGACTTCTAGTTTTTGACTACATTCATTACTAACTTGCTTAGTCAAGGCTTGCTGAATAAACCACAGTTACCAGGGTTAGCATAGGTTGAGTCCTAAGCTAAAAACAAACAAATCACAATTATGTTATTTATTTGTGAATCCGATCAATCTAAGCATGTTCTTTCAAAAGCCCCACTGAATTTCATGGGATGAAAAGGTAGCAATAGCAATAGCAATAGCACTTAGACTTATATACCGCTTTACAGTGCTTTACAGCACTCTCTAAGCGGTTCACAGAGTCAGCATATTGCCCCCAACAATCTGGGTCCTCATTTTACCCACCTCGGAAGGATGGAAGGCTGAGTCAACCTTGAGCCAGTGAGATTTGAACCGCTGAACTGCTGAACAGTCAGCTGAAGTAGCCTGCAGTACTGCACTCTAACCACTGCGCCACCTCGGCTCTTCCTGTTGATTCCATGGATATGACCCTTTCATGGGTCTTTTTTGGAGACCGTATGGATGAGTTTGGTGGTGCCTTCTTCCAGGCACTAGTAGACATTGCCATCCCACACATTTGAAAGGCAGCAGGTCGAAAAAAAGCTGCTATTTAGGATCTTGGAAGATTTATAGATCATTGTGGCTATAGGGGTAAGGGTGGATCCTGTTTTAAAATGTTATTTATAAAATGCCTGGACAGGCAGACAAACATTGATCCTTCCTGTTAGAAGAGTAGCTTAAATGAATGGAAAAGGAAGAAGCATTTTCTCTTGTGTGCTTTCAAAATCTCTTTTCTATGAAATGCATAGTGGAATAGAAATTATGAACCCGAAGGAGTAGCACTATGTCGGAATTCAGATCTCCCATCTGCTTTGCATTCAAAGCATTGGATACACCAAATCCTTTCTGGGAGATGGCTGTTTTTCCAAAGCTCCCTGAGCATCCATTACCAAACAGGCATTTGAATCTGATATAAGCCAGGGGTCTCCAACCTTGGCAACTTTAAGCGAAGCTGGCTGGGGAATTCTGGGAGTTGAAGTCCGCCAGGCTTAGAGTTGCCAAGGTTGGAGACCCCTGATATAAGCTATCCAAAAGAAGAAGAAGAAGAAAAAGTTCCGGTTTCTTTTGTGGATTAGTCGTATCATCATTTCACCAATTTGTTTCAAATAATCATTTCACACGCGTCTTTCTCTTTTGCTTCCTGAACTTTTTCCACTTATGGAAAACATAACATGGCATTTTACAGCTCAGTCGTGGGTAATAAACACAATGGTAAACATAGGTGGAGTACTAGCTACATGGAAATCTGTGGAGGAAAAAAAGGCATAAATTGCTGCCAAGATCCAGAGGGATTAGCTGCCTCTTCTTAGGAGTCTGTTTTTTCTCTCTCCTAACTTCCTTATTGGAAAAAGCTGCTCTAGAACCTTCACCTTTAAAATGCTTCCCCCCCCTACCTTTATGAAACCCACAAGACTATTTTCTGAATTTGACTCTGTCCTGAACTTTGTGTTGCAATTTCTCCAAAGTTTTTTTTTAACCCGACAAAGAGACTACTTTTCCTTACTTCTTTTCAGCTTGCTTGAAATGTTCCCCATTTTTCTTTTCTCTTGGTGGTGCTTCTGAGCCGAGTTGCTTGTTGAAGATGATGGAAGGTTCTACTGATGATGTTAGGTTTTGTTCATCTCTTTCTGTAATTCTGCAGCCTTCTTGGTTACTTATACTTCTAATATTAAAAGGCCAAAGGGAGGAGTTTCCATACTATGTCTAATCCTGAGATTGATGTTAAGTGTGGCAAAAAGTAGATATTGCAGATATATTTTTACAATGAAAGAATTCACTGTAGGGTTATTGTGCAAACTTTTAAAGTGATGCTTCACACTTATGGAGAAAGCACCTTAAAGAAGAGAAGCATCTCTCTGCTTCTAAGCCATGAAATGTCCATGCCACTTCACTTTGCTTAACTGAATAACTGAATAACAGAGTTGGAAGCAGCGGTGGGTTGCTCTCGGTTCGGCCCGGTTCTGCGAACCAGTAGCGGCGGTGGCAGGAGGCTCCGCCCACCCACCCAGGACGCTTCTGTGCATGCGCAGAAGTGTTGTGCGCGCGTGCGCGAACCGGTAGCAACGGGTTTTAGAACCAATTACTGGTTGGAAGGGACCTTCTAGGTGTTCTAGTTCAACGCCCTGCTCAAACAGGAGACCCTGTACCATTACAGACAAATGGTTGTCCAATCTCTTCTTTAAAACCTCCAGTGTTAGAGCACCCACAACTTCTGGAGGGAAGCCGTTCCACTGATATAATTGTTCTGCCAGGAAATTTCTCCTTAGTTCTAGGTTGGTTCTCCCCTTTATTAGGTTCCATCTATTCCTTCTTGTTTTTCCTTCAAAAAGGAAAAACGAGGTGCTTCAAAAAAGCAGATTCTAGGCATGCACAGAAATCATTTTTCTAGAAATGAAGCAGCCAGTTCAGGTTGATTAGCCTTGCCTTAATACTCATAGGTATTGCTTAGGCTTCTAGAAAATTAATTTTAGTTAAGGTACAGCACATTTTCTGTGCACAGCTATAATTCGTTCACCCATCTTGGCAACTTTATAATTAAAGAAATGCAGAATTATCATACTCTACCAATTAGAATTTCATTAAAAATTTCTTCTCTTCGGTAATAAATTTCTATAGCAACTTCTCTTTGGAGAACAGCAGAAATCAATATAGAAGAATGCTTCTGTAGCACAACAATGCAAATAAGAAAATATATTTAAGTATTTGTTCCAATTTTATCCTTTATTCACTGTCTAAGCTTTTTGCAGCTTAGGTAAAATTAATTCCAGGTTGGTGGAATTAATTTTCTTCTCTATTGGTTATTTGGATTCCAGGTTGTAGCAACTTGTTTGATAGAGTATCTCTTATTGAAACATCATCCATTCTCAATACTTTAAGCAAGAAAGCCTTTTGCCTAGCCACCAGTTCTCATGGGCTATTTTTTGCCTACAGGGTTTGGTCATTACAGTCTTGTACAGAATAGAATTCCAGGAAAGATTGCCTCCAACTTCTTGAAATGGAGGGATCTAAACCCAGCTTTCCTAATTAGTTAATTCATTTTTAGAAAAGGAAAGTATTGTAAAGATCAAGGATGGCAAACCTGTAACTCTTCGGTGGTTTGATACTGTGATCTAACATCCTTTCAACTGAAGATGATGGGTGATTGGTTGGAAGATGCCATGTAAGGGAGGAGAGGTGGAAGGTTGCAGAAGGCTGCATAAATGTATTGGACATTTTCAAGAAGTTATTGCTTTCTTTTCCCTAATTATTATGTTGTTTGAACCAAAAGGTGTTTCCATTTTTAGCTGATCCACCCAACCTTCCACATGTCTTATTTATACCTGGCTAACAGTATTTAGACATTCCAAAATCTGTAGTCCTACATCCCATTACCCAGTGGAAAATTCTATTATAAATGGCTTTAAAAGATAATTTGTTGTTTTACAGACAAAGTAGAACTTCCATGGAATTTGGTGAACTATAATTTGCTACCGTAATATTTATAAAACTGTTATGAACCCAAACATTTATAACATTTATAAAGTGAGAACAGAATCATTTTTTTTTTACAATCACTCAGAAAGAATGTTAAGACTTAGCAATTGGCTTGGTAAGTGTGATATGCATATCAAAGAGTGATATGCAACCATGGGAATGGTTGGTGTTGTGAGGGTATTCTCTACACCTTGTTAACTTTTTAACTTTTGATACTGCAATCCCACCTTTTAAATCTTATTTTAACTTTGTTCTTATTTATTCTTTTGCACTATGACATGTTTTTATTGCACATCTCCAGAATCACTTAGGTGACATGGGCAGTGTAGAAATGTGCTAAATAAATAAATATTATGATATGATATGATATGATATGATATGATATGATATGATATGATATGATATGATAT
>QLTV01004098.1:1392577-1410932 GCA_003457575.1 Thermophis baileyi
GAAGTGGAGCTGCCCTACTACTTACCTCCAGATAGTTGCAACCCGGCCTCGCACACCTCGGCCCATTTCTTCTGCAGCCGGCAATGCTTTCCTGAAGCCTCTGTAGCTGATAACAGAGCTCCGGATCAATCCGGAGCTCTGTTATCAGCTGCAGAGGCCTTTTCTAAAGGCCTTTCCTGAAGGCCTCTGCAGCCGATAACAGAGCTCCGGATCGATCTGGAGGTCTGTTATCGGCTGCAGAGGCCTTCAGAAAAGCCTTGCCGGCTGCAGAAGAAATGGGCTGAGGTGTGGGAGGCCTGGCTGCAACTGTCCAAAGCTGAAGAAGTTCCTGAAGACCTCTGACAGGGAAAAGGAGGCTGGGGGTGACACGCACACAAGTGAACTTTCGGTTGGCCCGTTGGCCCGTTGGCCTCCCCTGAAGCCTGGGGAGAGTGAAAATGGCCGAAAAGAAGGCCAAAAATCAGCTGGCCAGCGCGCGTATGTGTATGGCCAGCACATTGACATAGGGCAATGCCTTGCGTGCCCTCAGATATGGCTCTGCGTGCCACCTGTGGCACGCATGCCATAGGTTCACCATCACTTGCCTATATCATGTTGCCTGTGTCTCATCTCCAGACCATTAGGGAGGCAACATGTGTTTAAACACATGTGTTTGTGTTTAATGCTTCCAATTTAAAGGAGTATTTCCTTCCACCCCCACCCCCACCCCCACCCCCCAGTACAAATTATGAGACATGATCTACAACCAACAACTCATCAATGACTTGTTGATGGTGCATTTAAAAATTTGGATCTGCCCAACTCCTACTGGCCATTTTAGGCTGCTGCCAGTATGCCCCCTTTCCCCTGGGCACTGACCCAGGCCATTTTGGCTTCGGCTATAGGGAAGACTAGGCATCTGGATTTTGCAAAAGCATCTGCCTAGAATGTGTTAAGCAGGCATGATGCACAGGCACAGTACTTTTCTGAAAACATGGTTAGACCTGATTTAATGCATATTTGAAAGATCTGTGTTTTAGCAACAGGAATAATGGTGTCTCAAATAAATGTGTTAAAGTTGTTCCACTGTTTTGCTCACAAGGGGTTTTGAGTGGCCATATTGTTACTCTTTTTATTACTTGAGGGAACATTGTTTTTGTGTAGTCGAAGGATCACTTTCTGGTGTAATTGACTGCAGTAACTTGGTTGCAGTGTTGCTCTTCCCTTCTTTATTGTTCTTATTCTCTTTGCTCGATGTCAGCGGCTTCCAATCTTTTGGGCACCAGGAACCGGTTCCGTGGAGAGAGGTTTTTCCGCGGACCAGAGGGGGCGTGGTTTCTTGTGCTGCCTGCATCCCGCGGATGGGGCTTTGCTTGTTGGCACAGCCCAGTTTCTGGCATGCCGCGGATTGGTGCCAGTCCATGGGACGGGGGTTGGGGACTCCTGCTCTACGTTATTCAATGGTGCTTGTTAGTTAAATGGCAGGTACAGGTTGCATATGTAATGGAGTGCTGCACAGTAAAGCAATAGAGAGCAATCTAGATGAACCTTGCAACCATCCCACCAAGCTGGGATGGCCAGTCATTTGGGACATTTCTGATCAAAGTTATAGAATAAAAAGTAACGAGCAACTAAAAATGTGGGATGAACTGATTTTTGAAGCACACTTGTGAATCTGGGTCCTGAGAACACCTTGAGAACCTCTCTCCGCCTTGGATTCACACGATCTGATGTCAAAACTTGATCAGCTCCTGCATGCTTCCGCAGGAGCCAGCCATCTAGTCCTTGATACAATGGAAATAATCTGAAACAGTCCATTGTCAGTCCAGGGATTACGATTCCTTTTAATGAAATATTTGGGTCTAGCATACATGTATGTAGCATAATTTTCCTATTGTCATCGTGGTTTTTCATTATTCCTCCAATTGTTTTTCAAAAAATGTGACAAATAAGCCACAATAAAAATCACCTTTATTTTCAATGTATTTTTTTTTCCATCCTAGATTTCAAAAAGTCTGCAGAAACATATTAGCTTGTTAAAAACTATGCACTACTTTTCTGAAAAGTGTGTACAATTGAAAATATAAAAAGCATAGGTAAGTAAATAATAATTAATCAGGTAAAATCAGCCAAAAGCAGCAGCAATATTTGTGTAAAACTGTCAAAAAGAATAGGTAATCAGAATAAAATGACCATTTCTGCTTAAAATAAAGAATAGATCTGAACTTATTTAACATAACTGTGGAAACTGAGTTTAAAACAATTTCACACAATACCTATTAAATAAAGGATCTAGAATTAAGTTATTTGATCATAATGAACATCTTTAGCCAAAGATCACAAATTAATTACAAATAGATACCGGTATTATAGAGGCAACACAACAAGTACAAATAGATATTATAGAGGCAATACAGCAAGTTTCCATTCAGAATCTACAGAGTAATTTCTGCATCCTGCTACATTTAATTGGCACTTCATGAACATTTGCATTTCATAGAGACAACAGTAGCATCAGAAGAGAGCGACACATTTAATTTAGTTATGACTTATTAGCCATGGTGGCACAGAGGTTAGAATGGAGTATTGCAGCCTAATTCTGCTGACTGCCGATTGCCAGCAGTTCGGCAGTTCGATTCTCATTAACTCAGCCTTCCATCCTTCCAAAGTCAATAAAATGAGGACCCTGATTGTTGGAGGCAATATGCTGACTCTGTAAACCGCTTAGAGAGGACTGTAAAACACTATGAAGAGGTATATAAGTCTAAGTGCTGTTGCTATTGCTATTACACTGAAGCTGGAATGCATACATACAATCAGTTTCCTGTTCTGTAGATATGCCAGAGTTTCCAACAGTAACCTGTCATTCTCTCATCAAAAAGAAGAAGACTCATGTCCTTTGATTTATGTTCCAGCCCCAATGTTTATTGTAATGAAAGTAAATTTAAAAAAAAAACTTATAAATTTGCCTTAATCCCCAAACCATTTTCAAAGGTGAAGACTGAAACCTGGAATTGACATTGCCATAAAAATTTAAGCATGATAGCATCTTTTGATTTTGGCAGACATAAAAGGTATATAAAAGCACACATTGAAATCAACTGCATGCCAACTGTAAGAGATAATTCAGTACTACAATAATTCAGTTGCACATTGCTGTCAAATATTGCTACACATTCATTATCAAGTATAAGCATAAACTGCTATCAAATTATACTGAATATTCAAACAATCATTTAATACAGTCCTTAATGCTGAAGATAATTGTGGAGAACAAATTGATTTTAGTAGTCAGCAAATATTTTAGTATTTGATTATTCCCCCCAGGACTGTGAATTGTTAAATGGCTGTTCCCTGTTGTTCTCGAATGTCCCTGATCGTCTGTTGCTGGCTCACTAGGTATTTACTTTAGAATAACACCAGAACAGATTACTCGTATAGGGTGAATGCAGCCATTCACTCACCTATCAACTAATGTCACATGTTAATTGTGAATTATAAAGCAGCTAACTTCTATTAAGTTTACAGTTTTAGCTCTGGATCCAGTTCATTGGAGTTTATAGTGGACTGGACAATCTAAGTTAGCATTTTTGATTCTCTTTCTTTCCTGCTATGCTCGCAAACTCAACAAGTCTTTTGTAGATTTTCTCCTGCCTGGCCTTTTATTTAGAGAAACAAGAGAGATGGGTGGTGGTGCATTACTTTGTACTTTGTACATCACCCCTTTCTTTGTTCTGTACGCAGAATTCCCAGAGCTTTTCTTGCTGCTTTTGAAGAATATGTTCCCCTGCTTTTTGTTAATGTGGCCAAGTAGTTATATTTTATATTTATATATTATAACATCGCTGTGAAATAGGAGCTGCGGTGGCGCAGTGGTTAGAGTGCAGTACTGCAGGCTACTTCTGCTGATCACTGGCTGCCAGCAGTTTGGCAGATCGAATCTCACCAGGCTCAAGGTTGACTCAGCCTTCCATCCTTCTGAGGTCGGTAAAATGAGGACACAGATTGTTGGAGGCAATATGCTGACTCTGTAAACCGCTTAGAGAGGGCTATAAAGCACTGTAAAGTGGTATATAAGTCTAAGTGCTATTGCTATTGCTAAATAGTATTAAAAAGTCTGTGGTCTGAGGGACATTCAGGGATAATCTACCCAAATTCACTATTTCCATAAATATCCATATCTATATGCTTGTCCTTCTGATAGCTGATATAACCCTTTGGTTATATATTTAGTGAGGATATAATATAAGTGCAGTTAGATGAACTGTGTGAGTTAAGCTCAGGCTATAATACATTCATGTTTGAATGTATTATACTTCAATTACAAAATATATGGATATGTTTTTACTGTTTGCATCTGCTTGAAATACAAAGATCTGGAATGTAGACCTTGACCTTAGAGAGCATATAATTTTGAAAGAAATTCAGCAACAACCTGTGAGTCAACCATGCTTTAAAATGAGGCTTGTATAAAAGAGATCTTCCATCCAGCTAATGAAATTGAAGGAGACCCGTACCAAATTTCAGCTGAGAAGCAAAGTGGATAGAACTGATATGAAAAACTCAGTGGCAATAGCAGCAAATTAGACCCTTTAAGGAAGGCAAAGTAATCTCTTTTGATTTCCTTCAGCTTATATGGCTTAGTTTGTAAAGAAAAAAAAAGTCTGCTTTATTTTTCCCTTGCAATATCTTCATCCAACAGAGGAATAGTGAGCTCTGCTTCTCTCCTCACGTGCGGGTTGCATTTGGAACTGGAAACGTGCTTAGAGGTATCAGTATGATCTACCCAGCATGCCTAAATTATAGGATGTGAACATAAATAGCAAAATTAACACCATCATTACTAATGGAACAACATTATACAGCTCTTTTCAGTATTTTACATGTAGTTTCTCTTGCTAAGGTATGGGCAAATTTTAAGAACAGTGTGAAGAAGTCTCAGGGCCAGAGGTGGGTTCCTACCGGTTCTGACCGGTTCTATGGAATCGGTAGTAACTTGGCGGCCTGGGTCGCTGGAACTGGCAGCGACCCAGGCCTGCCACGCCCCCAAGCCGGTTCTCTTGGCGGCGCCATAGGAAAATCCGGAACCCACCCCTGCTCAGGGCAACTAAAAAAGCTTCACCCATGTATTGGGGCAGAAAGTTTTTGTAAAGCAACGCCCAATTTCTCTTTTGGTTCCTCATCTTTATTCTCACCTGCTGGACAGGTCACCCCCCAGTGCAGCTTTTTCTGATGCAAATATAGGCAATATGTTGTCATGGAATTAAATAGTTAACCAGTAATTCCTTGATGCATTTGGGGACTGGTCAGGTTTAGGAGCTGACCTCTTTCAGGGCCTAAGGATGAGGGGAGTGAAATATAAGGAGAAACAGTTCCCCACTTCTTACAATTGGGAGAGATAGGGAAGAACTTTTTTTTAGAATAACAGAGTTGGAAGGGACCTTGTAGGTCAGCGGCCTCCAACCTTCTGGGCACCAGGGACCAATTTTGTGGAGAGAGGTTTTCTGAGGACCAGAGGGGGCATGGTTTTGTGTGCTGCCTGCATCCCGCGGATAGGGCTTCGCTTGTTTGTGTGGCCCAGTTTCTGGCATGCCGTGGCCCGGTGCCGGTCCATGGATCGGGGGTTCGGGACCTCTGTTGTAGGTCATCCAGTCCAACCCCCCGATGAAGCAGGAAGTCAACTGCTAGTTTCTGTTAATCCTGGTTTGTTGAATATACAGAAATATCTGGTTTCCACTCCACAAAATAATAAACTACTGATGCACAATATGTGAACTTCCCAAATATCTCTAGCTAAAACTGCAGGCAGCTATTGTTTAGCAATTATATCTAAACTGTGTATTTTATTATATATTAGGCTATTGGGCAAAATTTACTAATTGCAATTGCTGGGCTCATACAACTAAACTAAAACCAAGCAAACTATATTATAGCTTAGCATGACGTATAATTATAATATTTTGACCGAGGTCTCTCTTTCTGATAAATAGCTACAGTATAGCCTCTATTAGCATTTAAGTCAAGTTTGCCAAGCTGAATCTGTGCATTGTATGCAACTTGTGCATAAAAACAGTTTGCATTCTAGTGTCTTCCAATCAAAGGAAGTCAGTATTTATTTTTGAGATGGTAATAAATTTTAGAAAGAAATCATCTTCACCACAAGCATGCCCAAATTAGGTAACCCCTAGCTACCAAATGTTTTGAAAGAAGGAAGAGTTATTGTACAGTAGTGAGACATGTTAACTAGGAAAATGTTAGTTTGCAGGTGATAAATGTTAGGTTTGCCTTCTGTTCCAACATCATCTCTCATTTCCTACATGGAACTCTTAGAAAAGATGCTTAGATTATATTGTCTCCCAAACCATGGAACAGAGAAAACGTATGAACTCCCAATGTCAGAAGGAAGGAAGGAAGGAAGGAAGGAAGGAAGGAAGGAAGGAAGGAAGGAAGGAAGGAAGGAAGGAAGGAAGGAAAATTATAATTTATCTTGAGACCTTCTTAAACAACTAGGGAAAAGATTAGATTCCTAGCATCCTTCATCACAAGAAAAGATTACTCTTTCTAAAAAGAATCAGCAGCAAGGATATTGTTCATAGTCCCCTGACATATGTGCTAATAAATATGGTGCAAACCTAGAACAGAAAAAAAAATGGCTTGTTTGTAAGGCTCACTTACTGTTCCTTCTGCCTCAGCCAGCTGGCATGCCAGAAGGGAAAGCAGCTGCGAAAAGGATGGTCTTTTTCTGGAGTCCAAAGCCCAGCAGGAACACAGTAATAAGTATCTGCAAAAACAATAGAATAGAATAGAATTCTTTATTGGCCAAGTGTGATTGGACACACAAGGAATTTGTCTTTGGTGCATATGCTCTCAGTGTACATAAAAGAAAGGATACATTCGTCAAGAATCATGAGGTACAACACTTAATGATTGTCATAGGGTACAAATAAGCAATCAGGAAACAATCAATATTAATATAAATCGTAAGGATACAAGCAACAAATTACAGTCATACAGTCATAAGTGGGAGGAGATGGGTGATAGGAACGATGAGAAGACTAATAGTAATAGTAATGCAGCCTTGGTGAATAGTTTGACAGTGGTGAGGGAATTATTTGTTTAGCAGAGTTTAGCAGGATAAAAGAAGGGAGAGTAAAAATACAGAGCTATTTTCCCCAGCATTTTCTAACTGATAAAACCAAGGAGATATATATATGTCACAGATATTGTGGTATTATGCAGAGTTAAAAGAACCTAGAATATGAAGAACATCAATTTCATATAGAATTAATAAATGTTTACAAATATGAAGCATCAAAAAGCAGAAAATTGAAAATTAATATTATGCTTTAAAATTTACAATACATATGACATTAGGACCTGCTGTGATACAGCTGTTGATGGACTAGCATAGCCGCCCAGAGTCCCTTGGGAGTTGGGCGGCATAAAAATGCAACAAACAAACAAACAAACAAACAAACAAATAAATACATAAATAATTGCATATAGTGATAGTGAAATGGATCTGAGTCAGGGGTGAAATCCAGCAGGTTCTGACAGGTTCTGGAGAACAGGTAGTGGAAATTTTGAGTAGTTCAGAGAGCCGGCAAATACCACCTCTGGCTGGCCCCAGAGTGGGGTGGGAATGGAGATTTTGCAATATCCTTCCCCCAGGAGTGGGGAGGGAATGGGGCTTTTACAGTATCCTTCCCCTGGAGTGGGATGGGAATGGAGATTTTGCAGTATCCTTCCCCTGCCACGCCCACCAAGCCACGCCCACCAAGCCACACCCACAGAATCGGTAGTAAAAAAAAATGGATTTCACCGGTTGCGGAAATTTTGAGTAGTTCAGAGAACCGGCAAATACCACCTTTGGCTGGCCCCAGAGTGGGGTGGGAATGGAGATTTTGCAATATCCTTCCCCAGGAGTGGGGAGGGATCTGAGTAATATCTGGAGATGCATTTTTGATCAAAACATATCTACAATCTTAAGTATTCCCTTTCTGATTGAATTGTCTTAGTTGTATCTTGCAAATATTTATGTCCTAAATCTATTTCTACAAACTATGTATTAGGTATTTTTATCTTGTGCAAATGATGGTTTAAACTGAGTGACAATCTCCACTGGAGCCCTGTCATAAGTAATATTGTGGCACAAGTTTTTAAACATAATTGCTATACTAAAACTATCCCTTAACAAATGTGGGATGACATGTTGTTTGCTGCAAAGAGATGCATATATGGCCGGGTTGCAAAGCCCTTGAAGTTTGGTCATGTAACCATAGAGACCCAACTATCAGAACTTCAAATCCAGGTCATAAGGCCTCTTTTTTGGGTTGGTTATAAGTTGAGGACTTACCTATATTGTGAGAACAGAGAGCTGAGTCGAGGCAATGCAGGACTCTTGTGTAGAAGTACCCTTAGAGAAAAATATAGTTTTCCACAAAAACACCCTAAATCACCAAGGCCAATCATCTTTTATCCTCTTTTAAAGGTTAATTTTCTTGGCCTATATGACTACTGCACAATGGTGTCTAACTGTGTCGAAAAGTAGTCCAAGAAAGTCACAGATAACAGATAACAGTATAGTTAGAAGCAAGGAAATGAGAGCAGGGACTATGTGTCTTCTTACACTATACTCTGGGCAGTCCCACCCTAACCTTTACGCCCTGAACATCAGGGGTGAAATCCAGTAGGTTCTGACAGGTTCTGGAGAACCAGTAGCAGAAATTTTGAGTAGTTCAGAGAACCGGTAGCGGAAATTTTGAGTAGTTCGGAGAACCGGCAAATACCACCTCTGGCTGGCCCCAGAGTGGGGTGGGAACGGGGATTTTGCAGTATCCTTCCCCTGGAGTGGGGTGGGAATGGAGATTTTGCAGTATCCTTCCCCTGGAGTGGGGTGGGAATGGAGATTTTGCAGTATCCTTCCCCTGCCACGCCCACCAAGCCACACCCACCAAGCCATGCCACGCCCACCAAGCCACACCCACAGAACCGGTAGTAAAAAAATTTGGATTTCGCCACTACTGAACATACATTTCTTCCGTAGCATAAAATGGACGGTCCATCTTAAATCCATTTTGAATAAGCTTGTAGAATTTCTCATTAACTTGCATTTCGGGGTAAGGATTGACACCTAAACAAAAAAGTGGCAAAGCAAAGAATTAATGTTTGAAGTAAGCTTCATTGGAAAAGCTTTCTTAATTTGCATAACCTTGTAGAGCTGTCTGCAGGGTTTGGTCAGAAAAGTTAAAATGTTAACCACAGCAGTCCAATTGAAGCTTCGCCTTTTTTTTTTTTTTACGTGCGTTGCATGCCATTTTGACACCTTTTGACCATTTTCTGCAAATATTCTGCAACCTGGACAGCAAGACAGGGTCCCACACCGAGCAGGCATATGCTGCTTAGATATTTAGAAAAATGACTATTCAATTATATATTACAAGAAAAAGAAATGGAAAACCTCAAAGTGGTTAACAAAGACATGGTTGCCAAGAGCTTCTGGAGAACATTTATGACAATTGAATAAAGGATGAAAAGGGATTATTATTATTTCTTCTTAAAAAGAAGTCTCTCCTAAAGTATTCCAGAAGAACACACCTCTTGAAGTTAAAAACTAACATGCACACACTCCTTCTATACTAATAGGGCAATTTACAGAATGAAAATGTATCCGCTACCCCATTCCCCACTTTGGACTCTACCAGCAAGAAACAACATTCTAAAGACATTGTTCCAGGTTGCTTAGATCCAGTGGTGGGTTTCACTTACCTTTGCTATCTGTTCAGGAACGGGAGCGCACGCGTGCGACACTTCTGTGCATGCGCAGAACGTCCGTGATGACGTCCAGGCGGGTGGGCAGAGCCTCCCGCCGCCACCGCTACTGGTTCGCCCAAACCAGGGCGAACCGGTAGAAACCCACCACTGCTTAGATCTCTGAATGAAACATAGTTCTGTTAAATCTCTGACGAGAGAACTAGGGAACATATTCCAGAACCTACCAAGAGAGAATATTTCCCAGAGTAAGATTCCATAAGACCAGACATCACTTTTAATTGTGTATATCCCTTCAAATAAACTTTCAGGGGACATCCATTTGACAGGTAAACGAGCCTGGACAAAAAAAAAAAAAGCACGGAGAAGAGAGAGGTAATTTCCCCACAAAGTGTTCTCATATAGGGAGACCAACTGCAAAATCACATTGTTACTGAACAGCTTACCCCTAAGGAACAATCATCTCTCTTGTTGGCATCCCATCAGATGGTAAAAATACTCTTGGTTACATTCCCGTTGGACTGCTTTTGGAGGTTGGGATTTCAGATTTTGAATTAGGATTTTATTATTAATCAACCTTAACCTGTGAAGTGGTGCCTTGCAGAAGTGACCCAACTCTATTTGCCTCCAAGAGATACTTCCTAACATCTCTAGCTTTTAAGCTTTGATTGAAACCAAGTATCCTCTTCCTTGTTTATACAACTCTAATTTCTCCTACTCACCAAAAGAGCTATGGGAACAAATAATCTCCCTCAGGGCTATATGCCATGAATCTGAGGCCTGTGATCTATGAAAACTTCATAATAAATATAGTAGTCTTTAAAGTGCCATAAGACACACACACACACACACACACTCTCTCTCTATATATATATCAGAGGTGGGTTCCTCCCAGTTCGGACTGGTTCGGCCGAACCAGTAGCGACCTGCTGGTGACGTCACGAAGACATCACGGATCCGGTGCGGTCGGTGCCGGTCCATGGGTGCCGCCATCTTTTTTTTGAACTTTTTTTGAATTTTTTGAATTATTTTTTCTTCTGCGCATGCGCAGAAGCCGAGTTTCCGGCACTGCGCATGCGGCGCCATCTTGTTTTCGGCATTTGTTTTTTTTTTAATTTTTTTGAATTTTTTTGCACTGCGCATTTTATTTTTTTTTTCTTTCTTAGCTTTTTCAGTTGTCTCTTTTGAAAAATGTGTACATATGGTTTATTTCTAACTGTCTGTTGATGGCTTTTTGCCAGGCTTTCAGAATTCTCTAGCATTTTTTGTTTTATTTTGTTTAGGATGCTCACAGATTCCCAAGAGAGAGAGAGAGAGAGAGAGAGAGAGAGAGAGAGAGAGAGAGAGAGAGAGACCCACACCCAACAATTTTGCCTTCTTGCTGTGCATATCTGTAATAAAAAAAATTGTGCATATCTGTAAAGCTGATAAGGCAGTATACATACAGCCTAACAATTTCTGATGTGGAAGTGCTTTTCATATTAGAAATTTCTAATTTTTATGAAAGTTCCAGGGAATGAAATGACACGTGCAGAAAATACTATATGGTGGTTGATGACAAAATGAGGGATCATCAACCCTACTCCCACTGATACCTGGTTGATCTCTATGTGATATAGGATCTCAGAAATTATGAACAAGCTCTTCTTCTGTGCTTACAAGATAATTAAGATTCAAGCAGCTATCTATATTTTTGTAGTGCCAGTTTGGTGTAGTGGTTAAGGCATCAGGCTAGAAAACAGAAGATCATAGGTTTTAGTCCCACCATAGGCACAAAGACAGCTGAAAAAGCTTCTTGGATGAGAAGTGAAACGTCTTCAAAGAAAAACCAGAAAGTCCAGTTGCCTCTTGAAAAAGCACCTTTGGGACAACCATGACCTGGATGACTGAGAATCTCCATAGACATTTACTTCTCAAGATGCTGCCAAGAAAACGCAGGGACTAATTCAGGCACTCACAAATAGTGAAGATGTGGAGATATAGAAGTGCAATTTGTAGCTGAAACTGTGCTGTGATTATAAGTGTTTGGTGCAATGATTAAGACACCAGGCTATAAATCAGGAAACTATGAGTTCTAGTCCTGCCTTAGGCATGAAAGCTGGCTGGGTGACCTTGGGCCAGTCACTCTCTCTCAGCTCTAGGAAGAAGAGAAGGGCAAATTACTTTTGAAACCTTGCCAAGAAAACTGCACAGACTTGCCTAGGCAGCAAAAATGGACTTGAAAGCACCCACACCACATTTCTATCCAGCAAACCAACTGAAGTTGGAAAAGAAATCTGCCATATTATCACCCTTCCGAACCTGGATTTGGCTGCGCAAGAGATTAGTAGTAATTTCGTTTTTACTTTCAGATCTTTCAGAGAAAACATTGGGAACTATCTACAATAAACATCAACTTACATTTCCTCTGACAACATAGTTTGAATCATTCATTATATCCCTGGCAAGTCCAAAGTCACATATTTTGGCCACTTTCCCATAGGTGACTAGTATATTCCTGGCTGCTAGATCTCTGTGAACACACTGTCAAGAGAGAAAAGTGTTGTACAAAGGACAGAGTTTAATTCTCTGATTGCTTTTTTTTAAGGTCTTTTTCCACTGAAATAATACAGTATGCTGAAAGCCATTAAATAAAGTGTAGTAAGTTTTTTTTAATGAAGTGTCAGAAGTAAAGTAAAGTAAAGTAAAGTAAAGAGCACTTTACTTTAAAGTGAGAACTTTAAAAATATAATAACACAGAGGCCAAAAGGTTAAAACAAAACATTACACACAAAATCTAAGATGGTATGAATACAGGCATTTCTTTCAGGGATTTTAAAAACGCTTCTTAAGATGTAAGAAAGGGCAGTTAACAACTGACAATATCCTGGAATTATGCTTCAATATGAACTGTGGGTCTCCAAGAAACCAACCTGATTCATTTTACTTCCTTCCACTAAGCAAGGAAAGGAGCGAGACTGATAGCAAACAGTTATTGTCCTTTAAATACATAAACACAGAATGCCTATTGCTTGGAAGTAGGGTTTATGCATTTATTTACCAATTTAAGCACTCCATAAAGCAGCATTTTTCAACCTCAGCAACTTTAAGATGTTAGGATGTCTTAAATTGATAAATTAATCCACACATCTTTAAGTTGTTGATGTTGAGAAACATTGGCATAAAATAGACAGTGAATATTACATGCCCAGAAAGCATACACACAGAAGTAAAACACCATAAATTAAACGTGACCTTAAGCACAGTATTAATCACATTACAAGCCTGTTCCCAGTTCAGACTGAGAAGAACAGATTCTCCCTACTGGAAAACCTCTCTCCCCCCACATAACTTCTTTGCCCAATTTTAATTTGGATGAAATGCCTATCAGATAGCACTATGAAAACATTTTTTAAAATTTGAAAATTGGATTGCACACTGATGTTGTTACATACTGTAGTTGGCTAATAAGGTGTCTGCAAGCAAATAACCAAGCTCAGAGAGTACCAAGGACTCCACATAAAAATCTAGGTCCAAACAACAATGGCATATACTTTATATAAGTGAGATTTTTCTTTCCTAGAAAAATTCTAATACTAATAATTCTAGTATTCAACCAGATTGATCTCAAATGTCTAACTAATGATGAATTTAGTACAGCATTTCCCCCCCCCCCAATCTTTACTATTCAGCACTATTTTTTACAGAGCAATCTTACTGATTTTGATTCCAGAAACTCCATTCCTCTGGCAACTTGATATGAGAAGCAGAGAAGGTCTTCAAAAGTCAATATATTGAGGCTTTCTTCAACATCTAGTCTCCTGTTCACATATTTCATTTCATCTGCAAATGAAAAATGGTAATTGGCTGATTTCTCAAGTAGAAAGGAGGACAACTATATTTTTAATTTTGTTATGTGGCCTCCAGAACCCTTCACATTCAATATATTACATTCCTTCCTATGCACTAGCAACCACCATTGCAAATAAAATAGGTAATCGCATGTACTAGTGAGAGGCTGAAACACAAAGCATAGAATGTAAGTAGAATAGTATCTGATGCTGTTCAGAATCAGGCAGTGTTGGATGGCTAAGGCCCACAAGGCAACGACATGGTATTTCACTGGAGAAATGGAGCTGGGATTTTTAGTTTGCTCACCCTCCCTTTTTTTATGAGTTGGGATTTCATCTCCACAAGAACAAATACATTATTCTTTTAGGGGGGAGGGGCAGGAGATTGCTTGATAGTTTATTGCTGCATTATAGCACTTGGAGGGTTGAGAGAAGTAGAGAAACAGCATTCAGGACTTGCATGTGGTTTGTGAACTTCCTATTTCGGATAAACGCCACTCCATATCTCTGTTAAGATTAAAAATTGGCCATATCAATACTGTGCTTTCTCTTTTAATTTCTTTAAGAGAGAACAAAAAGGTAAGAGAAAATCATGGGATGCCGATGAACTTAAGAAAGAGGAAAGCGGGTGCCTCTGTTCTCTACTGAGATATAAATCAGAATTACAGAATTGATTCTGTTGGAAACTTCCTTTTAGACCGTATCTAGGCCCCTGCTCAGTGCAGAAATAAAAATTAAAGCAGATGGCTGTGCATTTTCTGCTTGATTAAATCATCTTCAGTTTTCATCAGTGTGATATCTCTTTAGGTACTTGAAAAGTCCTAGCATGTACTAACTCAGTCTTTTTGTTTTAAGGCTTTTGAAAGAAGATGGTCCATGCCAGCTTTCATTGATTCTATTGCTAAGACTATTTAGAGAAAGGCACCTTATCATCATCTTCTTCTTCATTTAACGACCCCATAATCCCTTGTGGGGTGGAGTCTGGGCAACTGAATGGAGCTAGCAGAGTGTTTTAATGGCCGGATGCCCTTCCTGTCGCCAATGCGGAGTTTTGTTCAGCAGATATATTCTCAGTGTGCCCAGAGAGAGAAATATCTGCCTCTACCTAGGATCGAACTCACAGCCTACTGATTGTGAGGGAAGAGCTCCACCTCTAGGCCACCGCACCACAGAGAAAGCACACCTTATGTCAGTTCCAAACTTCTTTCTGCCCATCTCTAATTTGTACAACAATTTTTATAACCTCTTACCTTCCTCTGAAATCAAGGCACTTCCATATGTTTTAGAGATGACATCTAAGTCTTGTTTTGTGTGTGAGTGATCCATTTGGCCAACTGGTAGGTAAGATCCATTTGTTAGTATGATTCCATTTCTGGAGATAAGGGGTACACTTAAAAAAGAGAATTTGTTAAAGCATCTAATATAACAATAAGGACAAACACAGCTTGATTATGAAATAATAAATGTAATAAATTTGTACTGAAACTTTGATAATAATGCATTGTTTTTTGTAAACAAATTTGGAGTGTAACCATGCTTAATCAAAATGTTACCTCCTACAACATGGAATTCACTATTATTGTATTCATTTTAAGTGACCAAATCTTTTAAATGAGGATCTGTGACAGTTTCTAATCAGACAATATACAACAGAATGAAACCAACCAGTCTCGTGTGGCTTCATTGGAACTTTTCTATCAAAATGCACTTCTGAAACTGTATTAGACTAGGTGGCGTTAATAAGTTGGCCCTATGAACTACAGGAAAATAATGGCAGGGACTGTAAAAGGACATCTGGACTTTTAAACAGAGGCATGGGTCAGAACAAATTGCATGACTGGGAAGCTCACAGAATGTTCCCAGACTTCTCTTACATTGAGGAGTCAATTGACCAGCCATATGCCTCATACAAAACTTCATACCTAAAATTTAGCTTAGTCTGAGTAAAGTGTTACTGAGGGAAATTTTTTCAATATTTTCAACCAGTTAATATCATATTTAGTTTGCCAGTGCTTATAGTTTTCTTTGTTATCTGCCTGAATTATACTGTCACCTGTCTGGCCACATTCTTCCTGCAGCTTATGATCAAAGGCCTGTCAACTATTGCAGCTTCAAAAAATTTATGAAGAGTAAATTGATTGTGATTCATAAAAAATATTCCCATCTGTTGTATTTCTTCTGAACTTGTAGGGTTATTTGGGTTTGAAAGTAAGATGCATTGTCACCAGCAATTTTTGGTAATGCACAATGCATCTTTCTACAGAGTCCTTGGTGCTCTCTGAGCTTGATTATTTTCTTGCAGAGATTTCATTACCAAACTAGGTAACATCATCATTGCTAGAAGAGTTTGCTTTCATTTTATATACTAAAGGCTTACCCTGTCAGCTCTACTAGCCTTCTGTCTGTTTGTCCTGCATAGTAGTTGTTATAGTGTTATAGTCCTTAACACTATGGGGTTGCTGTTTTCTCTTAGATTAGATTAGATTAACAGAGTTGGAAGGGACCTTGTAGATCATCCAGTCCAACCCCCTGCCCAAGCAGGGGACCCTACACCATTTCTGACAAATGGCAGTCCAATCTCTTCTTGAAAGCCTCCAGTGATGAAGCTCCCACAACTTCCCAAGGCAAGCTGTTCCATTGGTTGATTGTTTTCACTTGTCAGAAAATCTCTCCTTATTTCTAGGTTGAATCTCTCCTTGATCAGTTTCCATCCATTATTCCTTGTCTGGCCTTCAGGTGCCTTGGAAAATAGCTTGACCCCTTCATCTCTGTGGCAGCCCCTCAAATATTGCAACACTGCTATCATGTCTCCCCTGGTCCTTCTCTTCACTAGACTAGCCACGCCCAGTTATTATTATTATTTATTATTATTTATTAAATTTGTATGCCGCCCAACTCCCAAGGGAGTTCCTGTAACCGTTCTCTTCTCTGCACTTTTTCTAGAGTCTCAACATTTTTTTTATAGTGTGGTGACCAAAACTGGATGCAGTATGCTAGGGCTGCTGGGTATTTTGGTGTACTTAGGAAGTTTTGGAGGGCTTTAGTTGGTTTCTCTGTTACGGTGATGCCATATAGTTAGAAAACCAGCAGAACATATCCATGAATACCCACTAGTAGTCAGAAGACATGATGAAAACTCCCTAATCTCACAACATATGGACAAACTGAACTGTAGTTTCATCTGGGAAACTGTGAGCATCCTAGACCAAGCTAAATTCAAAAACACGAGAGAATTCCTGGAAGCCTGGCAGTCAGACAAATTGGACCATAGAGATAAACAATATCTGCATATCACTCAAAAGAGACAAACAAAAAGCCAAAAAGGAAACAAAAAGACCAGAACACCTACTCATCAGCAACATCAACATCCAGATGAGCACATCAAGATTAACACTATATCAACAATCAAGAAGTAAATAATACCCCAATCAAGGAACCACCAACTCAGACAAACAAGCTAACAGTAAACATCAGCCTAATCAAGGAACCACCAAGAATACTCCCACCAACATTGACAGAGCAAACCACTAGTATACTTCTTGGCCTTTTGGCTAAGATCAAGTGTAGTGTAGTATACAAAATGAGAGCAAATCCCACTCCCTTCTAACTCTTATCGTTACCCAGTTTGGTAATGAAATGTCTGCAAGAAAACAAGAAAGCTTAGAGAGTACCAACTATGTTACAGTTCAACCCTGAGCTGTAAATATTTGTTTCTATCAATTTTTCTATTTTTTGTATTGTTTTGTTAAAGCTACACTTCTAAAATAGGAATTACTTGAGATATGAAATGGTGTTACTGTGATTGATTGAGCACATGATGCAAAAATGACAATTTGTCTTTAAACTTGCCCAGTTTCTTCACCTGTGCATAATGTAGATAGTTGTTTCTCCCTTATTTTTTGCTAGCCACAATTAAACCACGGTTGATCTTTACCTTGAATTGATTTGTCCTCGAAAATTGTGATAAAAACTAAAATTGTGCTGACTGAAGACTTCAGTCCATGTTTTGTGAAAGGTGTCTCTTTTGCTTCGTAAGTAGTTCAGGAGGTCCCCATAGCAACAATATTCAAAAATTAAGTAAATTGGTCCTAAAAATACATGTTTAAAATATAAGAAAAGCTTTTACTTAATATATAGTTAGCATGCATCATATTGGGGGAAAAAATAGACATTTATTGGATGTAGGAAAAAGGAAATGAATGTTGTTAGAAATTTTCACCTCAATCATATGAAAATGAAAATCCCTGTATCTTATACTTATTCCAAAGACTACAAGTCTTTGAATTCTCATTGTAAGACATGCTAGCTAGGAATTCTAGGAACTGTAGCAAAACATCTGTATGACACCAGATTGAAGAAAGATGCAATATTCATACTTGTGGCAACTCTTTTCACTTTGTAGCAGGGGTGAAATTCAGCAGGTTCTGACAGGTTCTGGAGAACCGGTAGTGGAAATTTTGAGTAGTTCAGAGAACCGGTAGCAGAAATTTTGAGTAGTTCAGAGAACTGGCAAATACGACCTCTGGCTGGCCCCAGAGCAGGGGTGAAATTCAGCAGGTTCTGACAGGTTCTGACAGGTTCTGGAGAACCGGTAGCGGACATTTTGAGTAGTTTGGAGAACCGGCAAATACCACCTCTGGCTGGCCCCAGAGTGGGGTGGGAATGGAGATTTTGCAATATCCTTCCCCCAGGAGTGGGGAGGGAATGGGGATTTTGAGGTATCCTTCCCCTGCCATGCCCACCAAGCCACGCCCACAGAACCGGTAGGGAAAAAT